>VXBA01004430.1:483062-497149 GCA_013399895.1 Serilophus lunatus | reverse complement strand
CTCCCGCCTCACACCGGGACCGGCCCCGCCGCCATCTTGGGAGCGCCGGCACCGGCCCGCAGGACCCCGCGACGCCGCTGCCCGCACAGGGCTGCCCGCGGCGCGCCTGAACGGAGCGCGGGGCGGGGCTGAGGGAGGGGCGGGAGCGGGGAAATGGCGGCGTGAGGGGAGAGGGGGAGCACAGGGAGGGCAGGGTCTGAGCGGGAAGGGAGACACGGGGAGCGTCCCGTCCAACCTCTGGCCCTGCACAGACACCCCAACAATCCCACCCTGTCCCTCAGAGCGTTGTCCAAACCCTCCTGGAGCTCTGGCAGCCTTGGGGCCGTGACCAAACCCTGGGGAGCCTGGGCAGTGCCCAACCCCCCTCTGGAGGAAGAACCTTGCCCTGAGATCCATCTCGAGCCCTGACACAGCTCCAGCCCTTCCCTGGGCTCCTGTCCCTGGTGCCAGAGCAGAGCTCAGCCCCTGCCCCTCCGCCTCCCCTCGGGAGGAGCTGCAGCCCCCGAGGAGTCTCCCCTCAGGCTCTGTCTCCCAGCGGGGCCCGGCCGGGCTCGGGGAGACGCTCTCAGGGTCGGGGTGGGATTGTTGGGGTGTCTGTGCAGGGCTCGGTGATCCCGGCTCGGGATGTTCTGTGATCCTCTAATCCGGGCACATCCCCTGCACTCGCTGCCCCACAGGGGGTGGATCGGGGGCTGCCGAGCACCCCCAGAGCCCCCGGCTGTGGCGGAGGGGCGGTCCCACCCTCCCTGCCCTGTGGCCCACCAGCCCAGCACCCCCAGTATGGACCATCACAGCCCAGCATCCCCAGTATGGACCATCAGGGCCCAGCACCCCCAGTACGGACCATCACAGTCCACCACCCCAAAATGAACCACCTGGACCACCAGGGACCACTGCCCCCAGTATGGCCCACTGCCCCAGCATTCCCAGCATGGCCCACTGCCCCAGCATTCCCAGTATGGCCCACTTCCTCAGTCCCAGCACAGCCCAGTGCTCCACCACAGGCCACTGCCCCAGCACGTCCCAGTATGCCCAGCACAGATCATCATTGCCCTCTACTCCAAACATGGACCACTGTCCCAGCATGTTCCAATATCTCCACCAGGGACCATCACCTCCAGCACTGGCCACTGCCCCAGCACATCCCAGTACTCCCAGCATGGGCCACCAGGGATCACTGCCTCAATTTACACTACAGACCCAGTCCCAGTACAGCCCATCACCTCCAGCCTGGGCCACTGCCTTGGTCCCAGCATGGGCCACCACCCCCAGCACGGATCACAGACCAGCACATCCCAGTAGTCCCAGCTTGGACCACTATGACCCACCATCCAAACACAGACCGGTGCCCCAGCACATCCCAGTACTCCCAGCACAGCCTACCATCCCAGCATGGAGCACTGCCCCAGCCCAGCCCCGGCCTTCTGGAAAGCAGCAGGACGTGGGACAGGTTTGGGCAGGTGGCCCCAAGGCCAAAAACTCACCTGAGTCCACACAGGTGGAATTGGCTCCACTTCAGGACCTGCTTCTCCCTCCCAGCCTTGTCTCCACACCTGGATTTACCAGAGGGGAAACTGAGGCCCATGGTGACAGGTTTGTGTGAGCTGAGCCAGTGCCAGAGCAGGGATTTGGAGCCAGCCCAGAGTGGGTGAATCATGTGAGGGGCACCTGCAGCTCCTGGGAATCACCTGGTGCTGCCCCTGCCGTGGAGTGTCCACCTCCAGCAGGTGAGGCAGTTTTGGGGTATCAGCAAGGACCAAACCCTCCGAGGAGGAATCCAAGACACAGAGCAGGACACCCTGGCCCAGGGAGAAGGGCTGATCCAGGACAGCCTCATGCTTGTGGCAAGGAGAGCTGGGCAGTGCCAGGGGGACAGCTGGGTGAGGCAGAGGAAGGTGCGCAAGGAGGAGTCAGCCTTGGCCCCAGGGAAGGACAAGGGAACGATGGCAAAATCAATCATTTCACAATAGTCCCGAGTGGGAAGAAAACACACTTTATTTTCCAAATTTGGCACATGCTGCCTCCTCCCTGCCCATTGCTCCCTGTGGCATCCCAGGAGAGTCCAGGAGTGAAGGATGTTGGCAGAGGAACCCACCACCGAGCAGGACACTGATGCCTCAGCACCTGCCACCCCCAGAAAACTTGAATAACCCATAAAAAGCTTCTGAAAAGCAGGAATTCCCAGGAAAGGAGCTGCCTTCCCTCCAGCAGGAATGTGCCCCTGCCACAAGGTGCTTTACAGCTGCTGGGGGAGAGCTGTGCTGAGATCCCCCCCACCCCTCCAGCCAGCTCCCTGCACCTACCAGTGCTGGGAGACTCTGCTCATCTTTCCCTCTCCCAAAAAAAAAGCATTTTTGTTTTCATGATATGGATAAATCTATTTATAGCTTTAACAGAGAGGCCTCAAGAAAGACACAGAGAGACACATGGGGTATTTCCCTTCCTTAAAATTCTTGCCCTGTGCTTCCTCAACTCACAAACTAGCAAAATAAAATAATAAAATAAAATAAATAAAACAAAATCTTTACTTCTGCCCATGACCTGAAGGATCCTATATGGAAAACCTCCCCAAAATCAATCCAAGCTGGTCTTGGCTATGCTTTTACCAAGAGATGGGAAGGTGCAGCCCAGTTACTGGGATGCCCACTCAGCTCCCAGTCAGCAGCACTGGGAAAGTTCCTGTGCACGGAGGAAGCTCCTCTGAGAGCAGCAACCCCCAAATCCACCCATCCTGGTGGATCCAAGCCCACCCTCCCCAGCTCAGCACCCCATACAAATCCCTCCAACCCTGCTGAGGGCCTAAAGCCCCGCCACAGCCTCCTTATTGACCCAGGGATCCCCAAAGCTGAGCTCATCCCCCAAAGCTCCTGACCCCTCTGCAGAGAAACAAGGGGTCCCCAGCCCACACTGCCCCTCCTGGCTGCACATCCCACGGCCAAACACCCTGATTTTCAGGAAGGGACCAACCTCGGGGCAAGTGTGGGACAGGTGGCAGGGCTGTCACAGCCCACGTGGGACAAGGGGCAGCACTGGTTTTGCCCCTCTCCTCCTCAGGAGACCCGGGCTGGGGGATGTCACCACATCAGGGCAGGACCCACACCCACCATGGGCTGTTACTGCTGCTGGGTCACAGCAGGGACCTGCCCCCGGTGACAGGGGGACCTCAAGGTGTGTTAGTGCAGCTGGGTGACATGGGGACCTGTCCCCCTGACAAGGGGACATCACACTGTGTTACTGGTGCTGGGTGACAGTGGGGACACATTCCTGGAGCGGGGTGTCCTCATGCTGTGCCGGGCATCCCCCCACATCCAGGACCAAACAAGGATGTGACCCAGGGATGTGGCTGCAGGCCCTGCTGTGGGGAATGCTCCTGGTTCCCTCCCTGGAGCAGGAGAGTAGGTCCAGCCCTGGAGCTCCAGAGTCTTTCCAGAACATCATCCCCACCCTTCAACCCAGGCCCAGCTCTGGGGCAGTGGGGCCCTGCTCCCTCCACAGCCAATCCCTGCCCTCAGAATTCAGTGAATTGGTTCAAGTCATAGGGAGGGAAAGGAGCCAAAAAATAGGAAACCAGACAGAGATGTTTGTGTGACAGGAGTCTCCCCCTGCAGCCCCTACTCCTTATTCTCCATCCCTGTGTCTGAGCATCCGAGTTTCTGCTCCCCATGGCAAGGTCACAGGCTTTCTCTGCATCCACCTGGGAACTTTTCCGCTGTCCTGCCACAAGGCTCCACCTATGGGGCTGCAAAGCTGGAGAAGGAAATGGGGAGGTGGGAGAACAGGGGCTTCCCCTGAGTTGACAGAACATCCTCACCCAGGGTCGTCTCTTGGCAAGGATGGGTTGGTCAGGGTGGTGACACCACTCCTGCTCCTCCTGGTCCCCCACCCTTTGTGTGTCCTGGTCCACATTCCCCACTGGAGACTCCTCCCCAGACAGGGCTTCTCCACAACACCCCGTAATCCCATCCACATCCTGGGGCAGCAGCCTGGTTTGCATCCCACCCTGCCAGCCCCAGGGTGCTCCAGTTCCCCAGGGGGATGCTCCAGCCCCCACGAGCGTTTCCAGCTCCCCAGGGGATGCTTTGCCCTCAACAAGAGGAGGCTCCAGCTCCTCACAGGTGCTCCTGGCACCCTAAGGGGATGCTCCCAGCCCGTCCAGAACACTGTGGTCCCTCAAGGGGATGCTCCAACCCCCCAGGGTGCTCTTGATGTCCCAAAGAGCTGCTCTGGTCCCCCAAAGGGGACCCAGGACTCGTGTCCCGTCCCTGGCTGTGTGGTGTCCCATCCCACGTGTGCTGTCCAGCTGCTGTCACCGCAGGGCTGTGGCAGCCCGTGGGCCTCCCTTGGCCGTCCCAGCCTCCAGGCATCGCTCAGGCATAGGATGACAAAGGGAAGCTCACAGGGGGCAGGGGGCCGAGGCCCCTCACTCCGAGTGCTCCTGTGGATGGAGGAGAGACGTGAGGGGAGGGCAGGGCAGGAGCCCTGGGAGCTGCAGGATCCCGAGGAAATGGGGGATCCCAGGGAGCTGAGGGAGACCAGAGATCTGGGGGAGCCCAGGAGGGTGGAGGGAGCCCAGGGCAGCAGGGATCCTAGGGTAGATGGGCAATCCCAGGGCACTGGGGGATCCCAGGGAGCTGCGGAATCCCAGGGAGTTGGGGGATTGCAGGGAAGTGTGGGGATCACGGGGAGCTGGGAAATCCCAAGGAGCTGGGGGAGCCCAGGGGAGATTCCAGAGGAGCTGGGGGTCCCCAGCCTGCCCCACATCTCCAGGAGGTGAAAACCAGCCCATGAGTCTCCCCAGTGCAACCCAGCAGCCCTGGGGATGCTCCAGCCCTTGGGAATGGCTTGGGATGTGGTGGGTGTGAGGTGCCAGCAGGGCCACACACCCCAGCAGTGCACATGTGTGTTGGTGTGTGGACACGTGTTGGTGTGTGCAGGTACATGTGTGTTGGTATGTGCACGTGTGTTGATGCGTGCACACATGTATTGGTGTGTGCACGTGTGTTGGTGTGTGCACACACAAGTGCTCAGCACCCAGCTGTGTGGGTCCATCCCGTGGTTGCTCTCCCAGGCCCAGCCTCCCTTCCCAGGACCCAACCCAGTTCAGGGACCCTCAGGGACCCCCACCCACCAACCCTGTCCCTCCTTAGCCAGCAGTGCAGGGGTAGGTGTCCCCCAGAGTGATGGGTGCCCCCCAGAATGGTGGGTGTACCTCAGTTTGGTGGCTGCCCCCCCCAGGTTGGTAGGTGTCCCTCCCAGAGTGGTGGGTGCCCCTAAGGTTTGTGGGTGTCCCCCAGGGTGGTGGCTGTCCCCCCCAGGTTGATGGGTGTCTCCCCCAGGGTGGTGGGTGCCCCTAAGGTTGGTGGGTGCCCCCCGTCCCCCTCCCTGTCCGCGATGTCCCCTCGCTGTCTCTCACCAGGGAGGTGCCGCCGGTGTTGGGGTCTCACAGCTCTGGGCTGCTCGAGGAGAGGGGACACAGGCTCTGCACAGATCTGCCACCATCCCTGTGCCTGCTGTCCCTGCTGTCCCCAGGCCTCTGCCTCACTCACCAGGCAGAGCAGGTCCGGGGGCTGCTGTCAGCACATCCTCCCCTCTCCTTGTCCTTTCCTGTCCCCTTCCTGCACTCCAGCCAGCGCTGTGCTGAGCCCTCACCCTTGTCATCCCTCCTCCCGTGCTCTCCCCTCTCCCAGCCCGACCACCGATGGGCTCCTTCCCCTCTGCCCTTTTATACCGTCTTTGTTCATATGACAAGCACGTGGAAAACCAGAGCAGAGCTCGGAAAAAGCTCCTTAAGACGCTTTAATTCAGTTTCCTGGATCCCATGACTGAGCTCGGCCTCTGAACGGGGTCTCATGACTGTAGCACGCAGGCCCTGGCCATCAAAAGCCTCATTTATGCCCCAAAAGAGACTTAAACCCCTCTTGGCCGGTCACCCAATGTCCCCCATGCCTGTCCTGGGCCCCTGTGCCCCCGTGGCTGGGGCTTCAAACTGCTCTGGGTGACACTGCACTGCCCCTGCTCTGCTGCAGGAGGGACTCTGGGGACACTCAAGGCCCGGCTCTGCCTTTCCCCTCCAGGCACCAAACCCATCCAGCCCTGTCCCCAGCCCAGCCCCATTTCTGCCCCACAAACCGCAGCACCAGCGAAGGGGACTGAAGTACCATCCCAGAGGGGACAAATGTGCCTTTCCAGAAGGGACACAAGCACCATCCCAGTGGCTTGTGGCCCAGTTTGACCCCACAGTGAGGGGTGCTGCACCCAGGAACCCCAGCTCATCCCTTTGGGGCTCCTGCAGCTCTCGTGGGGGTGAGGGCTCCTCTCTCCTCCTCACTCCACCTGCTCATAGCTGGATGAGGATGAGCCCTCCTGGACCTGGAGCAGTGACAGATCCTGACCTAAAAAGCCCCAGTCCCTGATCCCAGACGTGGTTTCTCACATTGGAGGTCACACCCAGCGACGTCCCTCTCCCCAGGTTCCCATATACCTAAGCTGGCTCTAACTTTTGGGGATCAGCCTGGACTTTTCTCACCTTTTGCCTTGGTTTTAAACTGAGACATAGTAAATAAAACATCAAACCACCCCGACATCCCCCCCCAAAGCCAACCAGCTCAGAGCTGTCCCGCTGGCCATGCTGAGCCTCCCTGAAGCATCCGCAGCTCAACAGGAAACAGGCAGCAGTAAGAGGATAAAAATACCCTCGGTGCAAACAGAATGTCTCTGTGCTGGGATTAGGGAGCCCTGGGCCAGTGGGGGCTGGAGGGAGCTGGGCTGGATGGCTGTGGCAGCTTTGGCTTCCAGCACATGAGAGCCCAGGGCTCCCAAACCAGCTGGACACTGCGTGTGGTGGGATTGGGAAGGGAGGGAAGGGCCGGGGGGATGCTCAGGGGGATGCCAGACATCCCAGCTCCTGGACCCTAAATCCACCTGGAAAGGAGTGAGGCCCCACCAGAACCCAAACACCCTCTTCCAGATCCTGCAGAGCTCAGCACTGAGGAAGGGTCCTCCCTCCTCCTCCTGTGTTGGCCCCGGTGGAGGTGAGGCATGCGTGGGGAGCAGGGGGTCCTGTGCCCCCCACGTGGCCCCCCACAGCTCCCAGCCCCAAAACAATAGGTGCATTGGAGTGCTCAGAGTGTGGGGGTGCAGCAAAGCTCCCCCAGCCCGGCCCCTGATTCCCTAAGGAGATTAACCCTCCTCACATGAGCTGGCTGGGCCCTGTGGCCTTGCACTGGGAAGAAGGGGACACCAGGGGGGCAGGGAAGGGGGAACTGGTGCTTAGGAGCTCAGAGAGGGTCCCTGTGGGCAGGGGAAGGGCCAGAGCAGTGCTTTGGTGTTTGGGTTGGAGCCAGGAATGCCTCGGGGGCAGGAAAACATGGACACTTCAAACAGCAATTCCCAGCAGGGTTCACCCAAAAAGCACAAACCCTTCCATAGGGCAAAGTTCTCATCTGCTGGTGGGAAGACACTGTGGGACTCCCCCACACCTCCACGGCCAGCATACCTCAGGAATCACCAAGGTCCCCACACAACTGGGCGTGGAGCAAGCCAAAAATAAGGTTTGCTCCCCCCAGGACCACCCTGTGCCCCTCACTATGCTGGCCCCAGTACGTGGCCAGTCATGGGGATGTCCTCCTTACCCTGTGGAACACCCAAGCCCCCCATGCCACAGCTCCTGGAGGCTGAAGCCATCCAGCCTCCACCTCTACCCCTGTGATCCCAAGGGATCCCCTAATAGGGATAGGACATAGGACAGGAGCTGGCAGAGGAATGAGTTCCTGTTGTCCCCATAGCATGATTGAAAGACATTGCAGTCCAGTCCTGGGGGGGGCCAAGGGCATCTTTCCCCCTCCCACTGGCACCTTGGGGCCACCCAGTCCCCAGAGGAGGGTGACAAGTGCTGGGGATCCAGCCAAGGATCCATCTTGGGCAATCCAAGAGAGATGCTGGACAGGGGGAAAACAAGGGGCTGGACACCCTGGGGTTGGAACACAGGGAGAAACCCCCAGGGTTACCCAGGGAAAGGGCACACACGGGTGAAACGTTAAACCTCTTGCTCTTTATTCAGTGCCTGGTTCCCTCACTCCGTTTCCCAAGCAAGTGGTCCAGAGGAGGTTTTCCAGGGCTGACCAGAACACCAGGAGTGCTCTGGGAAGGCTGAGCAGGGCCAGACTGGAGGAGGTGTGGGGCAGGGAGGCACCTCCTCCACGCATCCCCATAGTCCCCTCGGGGACACAGCTCTGCTCCAGCCGTGGGGTGAACTCTGGGCACCACCAGCGCTGGTCCTGGAAAAGCTCCATGGAGAGTGGGAACTGCCACCTCCTCTGTCCCACCCCACAGGGACACCGGGGAGGGGTCCAGGCCCCCCAGCCCCTCTCCAACTCGCCTTATTGCTATGTCAGAGCAGCAGAGCGGCCGGGAGGAACTCGGGAGTTCGCTGTTCTAGGAGAGGGAATAAGGACATGTCCAAAGCCAAGGATCCGCCATCAGAGGGTGGGCTCTCATGTCTCTGGGAAGGAGGAAGGAGGGAGCTGCCATGTCTGGCCAGCCAGGCCGGTGGTGCCAGCAGCGCCGGGGCTGGCACCGGGAGGGAGGAGAGTTGTGCTCGTGTCCCAGATGAAACACTGTCCATTCCAGGGCCTCCTGCCCTCTCCCGAGCCTGAACAAACTCATTGCACCTCCAGCAGCAGGGCCTGGGGAGAGACACTGGGAGAACTGGAGAAACAAGCAGAACCCCCCTGCCTGTGCCCCCGGCTAGTTGCGTTGGCTGGCCAGCTCCTGGGAGATGAATTTCCGAAGGCGCTCGAGGTACTGGCTGTAGAGTTCAATGTCATTGTGCCCGGCCCCGTCCACCCACAGCGGCTCCACGGCCTTGGGGCAGCGCTCGAAGAGGGCCAGGCCGTGGGAGAAGTCGATGACTTCATCCTCTGTGCCGTGGATGATGAGGACAGGAGAGGTGATTTTGGAGATCTTCTCGATGCTGCCAAAATGGTGGGTGGGGAAGAGAGGAGAGAGAGGGGGTGAGCACAGGGACTGAGATACTCCCATTCTCCCCGCCCCACAAAAACACATCCTCTGGGAAAAGGATCAGGAAATGCTCTTTGATCACAGAGCACAGGGACAGGGAGAGACACAGAGCCTCTGCCAAGGACAAGCTCCAAGACAAGATCTGCTCCAGCACGACAGTTGAGGAACAGAGAGCAGTGACAACACCCCTGTGGGATCTCAGCAGGGCTGATGGTAACAACCCTCCCTGTTGGGATCAGCTCTGCCAGACTCTGAGCAGGGGAAGGACAGCTGTTCCCAGCCCGGCCCCAAAGGCCACACAAGGCCATTGGGACCCAGAGCGTGGGCTGGTGGCTCCCAGCCACAGCTTCCAGCTCAGGGACTGTCCCCTGGGCCCCCTGGCCTGGCTGCAAGGGAGAGGCGAAGGAAGAGCTCAACCCCTCAGCACTACTCCAGCCATCTTCAGAGTGGGAAAATCCCCAAGGAATTACCCTTGGGGGAGAGAGGGGTCCCAGGGCTTGTGACACCTGACAGGGAGCCAGTGGCACAGCCCCAAACCTGTTGGGCAAAGACACTGGGACAGGGTAGCCAGGAGGTGATGCCAGCAGGGCAATGGGGTGCACACATGGCACAGCCCTCAGGAGGGGGCACAGTGACCCCAGGGAGGGTGAGAGGATCCCGAAGAGGATGTTTATCACAGGAAACGGCTCCACAGTTGCCACCAAGACCCCCGGCTGTGACCAGCATCCAGGACAGAGCTGGTGTGGGGACTGAACGAGCAGACCTGACAGACCCCTTTCCCCCTCTCTGCCAGGGCACTCACTTGGGGAAGGCATCGAACCAGTAGGTTTTCTTGGTCTCGGGGAAGGCGACGCGCATGCCGGAGGTGAGCGGGGAGTGCAGCACGATGGCAGCGCACTCGTAGCGGGAGGCCAAGTCGACTGTGGGCACTGTGCCGATGCTCTGTCCGTACAAAATGATGTTCTCCGGGCTGATCCCGTACCTGGGAGAGCAGGGACCAGGTCAGCACCCAAACACCTGAGTCACATTGCCAGGACATCATGGAATCTTGGAATGCGTGGAGTGGAGTTGGAAGGGACCCGTCAGGATCAGCAAGTCCAATTCCTGGCCCTGCCCAGGATATCCCAACAATCACACCATGTGCTTGGGACACAGCTCAGGGGTCACCCTGCTCTGGCCACAGCATCCCGAAAGGCTCCTGGGGATATTTGTCCCCCTCAGCCCTCCTCCAGCTGGGCTCAAGGCAGCTTCCTGCACCCCCAAAGACCAGGGAGCAGCTGAGACTGAGCTGCCAGGTGAGTTGAGAGGGGTGTCAAGGCTCTCCCTTGCCAGGGGCAGGGTTATGGGGGATTCACAGACCCCAGATCACAGCCATGTGTGGCAGCCCCCAGCCCTGGGTCATGCTGCCAGCCAAGCCTAGCTGCAGACAGAGCAGAGGAAGCAGAGCCTGGCACGGAGCTGCACCCCAAACCCATCAGTGGCACCGGGCCTAAACCAGGAGCAGCGAGTCAGGGAGCACAGCTCATGCCAAGATCCCGCCCTGCAGCATCCCTGCCCCTCCGATCCCCCAGCCCGCTCCTCCTGCAGCTTCCCAACCACCCCTTCCTGTTACTAGCAACCCAGCATTCTCCCTCCGGGAGATTTCCTGTTTTCCAGCCTGCTGGATAACAGGGTTTTCCTGAGAGCAGCGTGGCCATCCTGCGTGCCCTGCCCCGCTCACCGTGTGCGCAGCGCCTGCCACGCCGCGTCGATGTCGGAGTAGAGGTTCCTCTCTGAGGGCTTGCCCGTGCTCACGCCGTAGCCCGAGTAGTCGTAGGAGAAGATGTTGCAGTTGATGCGGGTGCCCAGCCCAATGTAGAAGCTGCTCATCTGCCCCAGGTCAACGGCGTTGCCGTGGGAGAAGAGCACCGTGTACCTGTGGGACGGGGGAGGTGGGAATGGCTCAGGGATGGATATCCCTGGGAAGCGCCAGCCAGGACGTCTGTCCCGGAGGCTGAAAACCAAACCCTGGGACACAAAGGGCCAACATCCCTCTGGTCACCAAGGAAGGTCCCTGTGACACCTCCAGGGAGACCCAGACTCTCCTGTTGCAGGGGCAGGGGCCTTCTCTCGCTCCTGCCCAAAGGCACGATTATGATTCTGTTCAAGTTTTTGAGTCTATTTTTGGTAAAAAGCTCAGGATTTGGGGCCGTTTGCCCAATGGGGATTTCAAGTAAGAATTCTGACAGCGGGTTTTTTTTCTCTCCTGAGCCTGGCAAGACACCAGATGCAGGGAGAGAAGTGAATTGTGGGAGTGACAAGGCACAAGAAATTTCCACCATAAGGGGAAAAACAATGTTAATCATAAAAATTAACACTAATAGATTGATGGAAGCTTGTCTCCCTTCTGCCAGAGGGAGGGAACAGGATCTGCTGAGCTCCTTGAGCTGGTCCAAGGGGTCTATGGCCACACTGAGCCTCCAGTCCTGGCCTGGATGCCCAGGAAGCCCCACCTGAAAGACAAGAGGCAGGATGAGCTGAGGGGAGCTCAGCCAGCCAGCAGCACCTGATATCCCAGGGTTTGGGAGGTCTGCTTCCCTCCTAGCCCAAGTTCTCCTCTCCAGCACTGCAGCCTGGGATGCTGGTCCTTGGGGACATGCTGCTCCCAGGAGGATACTGGTGTGTGGGGTCATCTGGGCTGACCTGGCCTCCCTTTGCACCTGAACCCACAAACTGTGCCACTGCCCAGGGAGCCCCCCACCCCTTTGTGCCTGGTCACCAGCAGTTGGAAGGGGTCTTGGTCCCACACTCCAGGCTGCCCCTCTCCAGCTTCCCAGTTCACAGACCCATGGGGGTGACCAGCAGTGGGATGTGCCCAAACCTCTCCTGAGTTTCACTCCCACCGCTCTTCTCCTTGAGGAATCAAACATCCCCGTGAGTTAGACTAAACAAACCAGGCTCTCCTGGCTGGCGCAGGCTGTTGCCCATCCCTACAGTCACTGCAGGGCTGGGCTGGGGGTGAGCAGCCACTGCAGCCCCCCAGAGCCACACACAAAGCTCAGCTCCCAACTGGAGCATCCCATCGCTGCGCCTCAGGCTTTGCCTCTGCTCCTGGTTTAACCCCATTCCCAGTGCAGCCACAAGCCAGACCAGTCCTGGGAGCCGAGCTCGCCCAAAGCCTCAGGGCAGGGCCGGCTCCCTCAGGCGAGGAGGGGGCAGGAGCCCCCCCCGGCACGGCCCCAGCCCGGTGCCGAGCCGAGCCGAGCCGTGCCGGCACACCCACGGTGACTCACCTGGCGCCCGGCACACAGCGGACGTACATGCAGCCGACGCGGTTCCCCCGGCTGCTCTTGGTGACAAACACCTCGATGTTGTCCAGCTCCCGCTGGGAATACTGGAAATCCGCCCGGTCCTTCAAGTGCAGCTTCCAGCGGCCCGCGGCGCCTCGCAGGGAGCCGGTGCTGGTGCTGCCCACGGGCTCGGGCTCGGGCACCACGGCGTAGGTGGGCTCCGGGGGCAGGAAGGCCAGCTTGGCAGCGATGCGGCTGGGGCAGGGCGGGCAGCAGAAGAGGCAGCACAGCTGGCTGATCGACAGCCCGTTCATCGTGAGGAGAGAGGCGGCCGCGCCCGCGGCGAGGGAGGATCCAAATGGGACAGAGGCCGGGAACGACGCCGGCCCCGGAGACGCCCCGTCCTCAGCTGGCTCTGGGCACGGCTGGCGCCGGCCGTGCAGCGCGGGCCGGGGCTGTGCTGTCCATCCGTCCGTCCGTGGGCAGCGGGGGCCTGCGGGCAGGGCGGGCAGCGCTCAGGGCTGTGCCCCGGCACAGCTCNTCACAGCCCACGCCGGGCCCACGCAGCCCCCAAAAGCGAAACCTCCTTCCACACTTCCCGGCCCACGCGGAGGGGGCGAGGACGGCGCGGGATCGCACGCAGCTCCCCCGAAACAGCCGCACAATTGGTGGGACAAAGGACTCAGCCCACCCGCCTCCAACCCAGGACCCCCCCGGTGCCGGCACAGGCGTGAGGGAATGCTGAGCTCTCGAAGAAAAAGGGCAGAGGGGAGAGAAAGGGAAGGAGAGAAAAAAAAAAAAAAAAAGCAACTATTTTCTGCAAGTTTGGGCACAGGCTCGAGCTGAGGAATGTCAAACCAGCCCACACCCCGAGGAATTCGCTCCATCTGCTTCCGAAGGGCTGGGAAAGGGGAGGAAAGGGTGGAAGGGGGAGGCCTCACACCCGGCCAGGACATGGCACTGAAATATTGGGAGTGAAGGGGTGCCCCTCGCCTCGGTTGGGGGCCAGTCCCCCTCGGGCCGGGGACCGTCCAGAGCAGGGCCGGGCCCGTGTCACACCTGGCACGTGGCAGCCCCGTCCCTCCCCGGTTTGGCACCGCGTGTGCCGTGGCACCAGCGCTCCCTCCGTGTCCAGGGCCACACACCGGGGCAGGGCCAGGAGGCACCGTGTGTCACACTCGTGTTGTGTCACATTCATGTCGTGTGTCACGCACACGTCAGCCCAAACCCGGTACCAGCTGGGGTCACACATCTCCCCCCTCCGGGGTGGGCAGCTCTGCCCCCTGCCCTCGCCCCATGGCCAGCAAGGGGGGCCGGCCCCCACCCCACACCTTCCATGGGGGCTGGATCCACCCCACACACACTGACTGCACTGGGACCTGTGTGGGGTCCGGATCCACCCCACACACAGACTGCACTGGGACCTGTGTGGGGTCCGGATCCACCCCACACCCACCTCACAGCCAGAGTGGGGGGCTCCACACTGCGCCCACCCACCCACTGACCCGTGTGGGACACACAGACCACTGGGGGCTTCCCCCCCCTCCCCTGACGGGATGGGACCTCCACCCCACACACCCTGACTGCTCCGTCCCTTCCCCCCACCGCCTGCTGTGGGTCCCCCTCCCCTCACTAAGACCAAACACCTCCCCAAATCTTACCCTTGTGGGTCCCCCCACCACTGACCTGTGGGTGCACTCCGAGTGGGTCTCCCACCCCACGGACAAGCAGGGGGAGCCCCCCACCTCACTCACACTGACCTCTGGGGGTCCCCCCCGACTGCTGTGATCCTCAGCCCCC
>VXBA01004430.1:471860-482748 GCA_013399895.1 Serilophus lunatus | reverse complement strand
CTGCACATCCTCCCCAGACCCCCGGGCCCCCCCGGCCCCGCTCGGCGCTTCCCGAGGCCCCGCTGCGGCCTCCCAGGCGGGGGCGGCGCTGGCCCCGCCCCCGGGCGGAAGTGGCGCCATCGCCCGGCGCCCGTTGCCATGGGAACCGCTGGGGCCTCATGGCGGGGGGGGGACTGGGGGGACACAGGGCCCGACCCCTCCCCGGTCATTGAACGCCATCCTGGGCTGGAAGGAGCCGCTGGAGGGTCACCCATGCAACCCCCTGCCAAGGAGCGGGTGACACCAGGAGGCGTCCGGGTGGGTTTGGAATGGCTCCGGACAGGGAGAGGCCGCGCTGCCCGTGAGCAGCTGTTGCAGTGCTCTGACACCTCCCCGTGGAAAGAAGTTCTTCCTCATGCTGAGGTGGGACTTTCTGTGTTTTAGTTTATGGCCGTTGCTGCTCATCCTGTCACTGGGCACCGCTGAAAAGAGTCTGTCACCCCTGATACTCCTTGGAGATATTTGAGTGGATTGATGAGATCTCCTCTCAGTCTTCTCCAGACTAACCAGGCCCAGCTCCTGAAGTCTCTCCTCACCAGAGATGCTCCAGACCCCTCATCATCATCTTTGTGGCCTCTGCTGGACCCTCTCTAGTAGCTCCTTGTCTTTCTTGCCCTGAGGAGCCCAGAATTGGACACTCTGAGCCCTCCAGATGTGCCTCCCCAGGGCCGAGGGGCAGGATCAGGATCCCCCTCCCCCGTGTCCTGCTGCCCACACTGCTCCCGATGCCCCCCAGGGTCCCACTGTCCCTCCTGGCCCCAGGGCACTGCTGGCTCATGCACAGCTGGGCACCCAGCAGGACCCCCAGGTCCTCTGCAGAGCTGATCTCCAGCAGGTCACCCCCACCCTGTGCTGGGACTCGGGGTCATCCCTCCCCAGCTGCAGGACCTGCACTTGCCCTGTCTGAACCTCATTAGGTTTCCCTCTGCCCAACTTTCCAGCCTGTCCAGGTGTCCCTGAAGGGCAGCTCAGCCTTCAGGAGGATCAGCCACTCCCCCACTTCAGGATCATCAGCAAACCTGCTCTGGGTCCTCTTATCTCTCATCCAGGTCGGTGATAAACAAGTTGAACAAGGCTGGATCCAGTGTTGATCCCTGGGGAACACCACTGACCACAGGCCTCCACCTGGATTCTGATCCCATGTCCTTCACCCTCTCCGTTCATCCACCCCACACTTCCTGAGCTCTCCTACAAGGCAAAGCTCGCTGCAGACACTCCTGGTGCCCCCTGCATGGATGTAGGGAGAGGGGAGGTATTTTGGGCCTGTCTTGGACCCCCTTCCCCTGCCCTGTGGGGGTCCTGCCCCAGCCCCATGGACACAACAGTGGCACCAAAAGGGGGAACCCACACCCTCCACGACCTCAGGGGCCCCCAGACAGAGCTTCTGCTGGGCCAGGGGGGAAGAATCCCAGCCTCACTGGAAGGGACCTCTGGAGATGATCCAGTCCAGCTCCAGGAATCTGGGTGTCAGGAGTGGGGTGCTCCAAACCCCCATGAGCACTGGGTACTGTGATTATCCACAGGGAAACTGAGGCACGGAGCTCCACAGCCACCCACTGCCCCCCCACAGAACATCCCTGCCTGTAAGAGAGCAGCCACAGTGTCCAAGCAAACTAGACTGTGTTGTATTTACACTCATGGAGAAGGAGGGGAGGACAGGGAAAAGGTCGGTGGTGGAGAAGCAGGTGGCTGTGGACATTCCCGCCGGATCCAGGGGAGCTGCTGCACCTCCCCAGGGGCTCACGGCCCTCGGGAGAACACAAGGCAGGGGCTGGCTGCAATTCCTGCTTCCCCTGAGAGTGATGGATCATCCTCAGCCAAAAGCTCGACAGCAAACCCAGCCTGGCCCAGGTGTGTCCTGGGGTAACCCCTGGAGTGCTCCAGACACGATTTCAATGTAATCCAGGAGGAAAAACCTGAGGAAAAGGCTGGCAAGAGGCAGCCTCGCTCCTCTCTGTGCTGGAGGAGGGGTTTGCATCGGTTTTGGAGGTCTGGCTCCTCCTGGTAACACTGTAGGACGGCAGCTGCTGCTTGGGCTGGATCAGGTTGGAAAAACGTTAACGCTTGGAAGCATCTCCCTGCGAGCACAGGGATAGAATTGCCACAAGCAGGGCAGGAAAACAGCACTTGGAAGGAAGGAGTGGCCGTGATTCCCCCCAGCTGCTCTCTGACTCTGAGGGAAATGCTTCCAAAACGTGGGACAGCGGCTGCTGTGTGTCCCCTGGGGCACAGCTGGGTTTCTCTCCCCACGGCCGCTGCCCTGCTCCCGGTGTTCCCAGGGGTCCCCTGGGTGTGGAGGGGGCTGTTGCTGAGCTCCAGGAGCCGCTGTCTGCCTTGTGCTGCCTCCCTGAGCCCTGTGACTTCCCAACAGCCCCAGAGCCCTCCATAGGCTCCTTCTGGGGTGACACTGAGCTGGCATTTGGCTTTCCCTACATGTGTGTGAGCCCCAGAGCATCCCAGGTGCCTTTTGGGGTGCTCGACTCCTCTGAGCACGTTCATCGTACCCCAAGGTTGTCCTTCCGCCTTCCCCTGAACCCCAGAGCCCTCCCTGAGCCTTCCAGCACCCCAGGGAATTCTACGAGTCTCTCAGTGGGCCCAGACCCCTCCAAGCACCTCTCCCTGATCCTTGGGACTCTCCAAGGGTGATTCTGAGCCCCTGTCTGCACTTCTGGGCACCCTGGGAAATTCCTTGTGACTTTTCCCATGCCTTGCAGCCCTCCTTGTGCCTTTCCCTGTGCCCCGGTTCCCTCTCTCCAGCTTTTGGAGCATCTCCTGGGGAACTGGCCATGCCTCTCATCCCACAGGGAGGGAGGAGGTGGGAGAGGGCAGCTGGGTGGGCTCCCTGAGCTCTCACTGGTACCAGCGTGGCCCACAGGGGAGGAGGGGACCCTGCTGTCACCTGGGTGCAGGGACAGGTCCAGATACAGAGGTGTGGGGACCTGAGCTTTGTGCACAACCCTGATGAGAGCGACTCGTGTAAGGCAGAAGGCAGGGAGAGAGGAGAGGGGAGGGGAAAGAGGAGGGAAGGGGAGGTGCAGGCAGTCCTGGGGGACACAAACCTCACTTGGGAAGCAGGCGGGGTTATCCAGGGGTGTTGAAACATGAGAGGCTGGAGCAGGGGTGTCCTGGCTCCCTCCCTCTGGAGAGAGGCACAAGGCAGCGAGCAGAACCCTCCCGAAGGTCCTGCCCTGCCCACGTCACTTCAAGCCACAAAATAACCTCCCTGCACCAGCACTGCTGCTCAATCCCCTCAGTGCTTCTCCAACGGCGTCACAGAGGGCGGGAAGAGGGATCTGGGGCGTCAGAACTACGGAATCAACTCTTCTGCATCTGAGACCAAACACCTCCCGGGGAGCAGATGGCAGCCTGGCTGCCAGGATCCCCCAGCTCCCGGGGTTACAGGTGGTGGGGCAGAGGGAACAAAGTCCAGTGGCTGCTCAAGGACTCCAGCTGTGAGTCCTGGGTGGTTGGCAGGACTTGGAGCTGCCAGGAAGGGAAAAGCTGCCCAGCAGAGCCCGGCAGAGCCCGGCCACTCACGCTGCGCAAAGCGCCCGGTGAGAGGCAAGTCTGAAGGTCTCAGCACTGGAGCAGCGGGGCAGGACGGTCCCTTTTCCTTTGGGAAGCTGGTTGAGAACACATCAGCTGAGCTGTGGCTGTCAGACAGGCAGGAGGGGAGGGAAGGAACACCAACTGAGTGCCAGAGAGGTGCGAGGAGCCCCATGTCCGGGTGCCGGTTCGTGTGTGCGCTGCCGGAGTCACCCTCGCACCACCGCTGGGGCTCGGAAGGGGAGGAGGAGGAGGAGGAGGAAGGCTGGGAGGAAGGGGAGGAGCACCAGGCCGCCCGGCTGCAGTTCGAGCTGCTCAGCCCCCTTCACAACTTCTGGATCTTCTCAGCGATGACGATGGGGTTTTCCTTGCGGATCTTCTCGGCAGCCTCTGCCTTGTAGTCGTAGGGACAGGCGTGCATGTCGGAGTACCGGTGGATGGCACAGAACAGGTTCCCACAGCGGCAGTCGAAGCCTGAGGGGAGGAAGAGCAGAGACAAAGCCACTTCAGGCTCCGTCCAGCCGGGCAGGAAGGCGGCAGGGCCCCCCTCCAGCTCCTTCCTGCCACGCCAGGAAACGCCACCAAAGCACAGAGTCACAGGAGGGAGGGGGCCGCTGGCCCCCACAGGCCAAAGGGACTCAGTGTGGGGGAAGACCACGGGTGGCTCTTTGCTTTCCTCTGGCTCAACAGTTCTGCATGTTCCAGGCAGCCCCAGCTGTCACAGCAGTGGGAAACGCTCCCAGAGCAGCTGTTTTCTGTGTTCCCCAGGGACAAGGGACACGCCAGGCACTGCAGAGTGCCAGATTGCTAATCCAGGCTGGGCTCCCCAGGCAGCTCGAGCTGGAGCCAAGCCCTCTGAGCCAGCCCCGCTCACACAGCAGCATCTGGACTGACCAGCAACAAGCATCACCACATTCAGGTCACTTCTGTGCTCTTTAGGCATCACAATTCCTAATTTAGTCATTGCACTCGGGGACAATGCTGTTCAGAGTGCTACCATTAACACAGCACAGTGGGAAACTGAGGCAGGGATCGGGCAAGGAATGTGCTGCAGGTCAGCAGGGAATCTCACTCTGTCCCTTCACATCTTTCCAACTACAGGCTGTAAAGCTCACAAACACCTCGCTCTGAGGTGCCAGTTTACTCCTGTTTGAGAAAACTCATCCTAAATGCCCTGAATTCACAGTTCTCTGCAAGATGAATCCTAAAGGATTCTAAACTTCTCACAGTTTAAAGTTCTAAAGGAAACACTCATCCAGGAAAACAATTCTCCCTGAAGCTCTGAAGGCTGGGCACAGAGTACCCTGCCCAGTTCCAGGTTTATAAATCCACACTTATTCTAGGACAGCACCCTGAGATCTCCAGGCAAGCTCAGGTTCAAACTTTCCAGTCCAGACTTCGCCAAAGCCTCCTATATCCACAAAAACAGCCAGTCCCTGGCTGCTGGATGCACCAAGGAGGCAATTGCTCTGCTAGAAGAGCATGACCTGCATTGCTCTAGAGTTAACTTTTTTCCCAGGGAAACATTAAATGCCAGAGATAATTTAAAGGAATGATGTTTTCATTAACAAACCACAGCCAAATTAACTGCTCCACTTTCCAGGGGCAGTTTTCCCATCGATGGCAGCGACCTGACATCATCCCAGCACCTCTCTCTCCAGCTTTACAGCCTGGATGCTGAGATCCATCCTGCCCTCAGGAAGCCAACAGTGGAAATCAAGCAGCATTAACAAATGGGATGAGTCTTGGAGAGGGATTTTCCATTTGGGTCTAACTCATTCCATGTCACTTCTTACAAAAGCTTTTTACCGCAGACCTGAACAGGAGCCGATTCCGATGCACAGCGAGCTCTGCCTTTCCTCTACAGCAGCTTTTGCCAAGCAGCAGAAACAACCCAAGAGGTGCTGCTGCATCCAGCTCTGCAATCCTGCATCCAAAGGCTGCAAGGAGTGGGATGTTCCCCAGGCTGCTGCCTCAGCCAGTGCTGTGGCAAGTCAGAGCTCCCCTCCCACCTCCCCAGCAGCACCTCGGCTTGTGGATGGATCTGGGGGAACCTCTGAACCCGCCACCACCACGGCACGAACAGCCCTGCTCACGGGGCTCTCACACCACACTGCTCAGGCCTGGCTTAGCCAGGTTTTCCCAAAGCCAGGACTTACCAGTCAGCCCGATCTTCTTCCGGCAGGTGAAGCAGCGATTCTTCTTCGGTTTCGGTTTTTCCGAAGCCGTCTTGCCCTCAGCTGTGTTCTGGGGTATCTCAAGCAGGGCACCTGAAACAGAGGCAAGAGTTTTGCTGCCCTTCTTGATAAATCAAGCATTTGTCTTATTACAGGAGCTGCTCGAGGCTGTAAGGCTTCTGGGTCTGTGCCAGACCCCTCTGCACGTTGCCCTGGCTGACATACCCCGAACTGTGAGATTTGCCTTGTTCCACAGAGATCTCCACCTCACACAGCCTCAGGTTTTCTCTCTGTTTCAAATGCCTTAAGTCCAAGGCTGGAGCGGCCCCTGGACAGTGACTGGATACAGCTCAGCTGCTGTACAGCAACACAACTGTCAGCTGAGCCCACTATTAATCTTTGCAGGGGAAAAAAAAATGTTAACCCCTTATAAGTACTACTAATTATTTTTGCTGACTCTTATGTAAGTGTTCCCCCTATGTAGGTCTCAGAATGCTTTACACAGATATCCATCACTGCCTCTAATCTACCAAAGGGAAAACTGAGCTCTGAAAGCCAGATTGTTAAAGGTCACTGATGCTTAGCAGGATTTCCTCCAGTACCTAAGCAGGTTAGAGAAGTCAACAGGAGGGAGGAGCTCTGGCTGGTAACAGATACACACCTGCAGTGCAGGCTGCTCTGAGGAGACAAAACAGCAGAGACAGCTTTGCAGAGCTGACCCTAAAGAGCTCCCTAAAAACCACACAGTCAGAAGAAAGGGGCAGGCTCTCCCAAGCCTCTTTTTCAACACAGTCTCTCACCTCTGTTGTAAACTGTCTCCTGGGCTTGCAGGCCAGGGATTACCAAACCCAAAATGCACAGTCATGTGCAGTGACTACAGCCTGTTTTTTTAGCAACTAACACCTCCTGGGATTTTTTTAGCTTTCAATGCAAGCTGTCAGCTGAACCAAAGGAGGGTGTCTCCATGCAGGATCACCTGGTTATGGCATCAGCCAGAGGAGGTAACTCACTGGGCAACAACCCCCAAACTCCTCAATCACTTCAGGACTGTGCACACCCTGCCCTGAGGGACAGGTACCCCCATCACACGGGGTGACAACAACCAGGACACTGCTGAGCACTGTCACACAGACAGCTCCTCTCTCCCAAGACTCCAGTGGATCTGTCTCCCTCCCTCCCTCAGGAGCTGGCAGGGGACTGCTGCCAGCAACAGGCCGTGGGACGCTCCGGGCTCACTGCCATTCACCGGCATCGGCGTCATGGAAGATTATCCTCCTGCCAGCGACTCCACTCGAGGGCTGGCAGCTACTCAGCCCTCAGCCCACAAAGCAATCTTTATCAGCCTGCCCTCGGGCACAGCATTTCTCTCCTCCCCATCTCAGTTTCCTCCTCAGCTGTCACCAGGTGTGTGTTTGCTGCCAGGAGGGAACATTGGGGTCAGTGGCCGGTGCTGCTCAAATCAGCTCCAAGATTGGTGCCACTCAGACTTGTGCAAAGGCCAAACCAACCTGATGAGGAAGATGCTGATGAGGCTTCTTCTGTCTTGCTGAACTCCTGTGTCTCACTGCTGGTTTCCTCTCTGGATATGCTCATGGCCGTCATCTGATGGGTCACAGGAGTCTGAGCACTGGGAGCATTTGCAAGGAACAAACAAAAGAGCACACTCAAATATTTTCTTTTCATAAGAGTTATGTGGGAGAGATCTTCAGCCCATCAAATTAATTTCCTTATACTCAGAGGTAGGTCAGGAGAACAGCAAGTCAATTCCCCTTGATATCTGGGATCAAAGTTCTTCATAGACATAAAAGTAATGAATCTGCAATTTCAGTTTCCTTTTCCACCCAAATGAATCTCATAGCCAAGGCAAGAGACACAAACAAGTCCAGGACAGGGAAACAGAGTTAGGAGTCAGGACTGTAATGGGCTGGTAGAGGTCAGTGTAGCTCTATCCTCCTTCCCATGAAACACGCCCAAGATCCCTAATCTTGCTATTGCAGCTTCCAGACTGATCATCACCAAGTACTTTCACTCAGAATCCTGGAATATCCTGAGTTGGAAGGGACCCACAAGGATCATCAAGTTCAACTCCTGTTTTGCACAGGACAATCCCAAAAATCCCACCTCTTAGAAGTGAGTAGAAACTGAAGAGTTGAACACAGCCAGTGGCAGACAAGGCACACTGGCTCCAAGAGAACCAAGACGCCACTTAATTTACTACAAACTCTCTGGTACCTCACTCTACCCATCAGTCATGACCACCTATACATCATCAGGATGATGTTCTACACAACATCATGACCGTTGTCATCATCGTTATCAGTGACAACTCAACCTTCCAACCAGGGTCACAATGCAGAGTTTGATCCAGCCTGTTTACAGATCCCCCTGGCCATGTGAAGGATGAAATCCTGTCTCTTGTGTCCCAGAGCTGGATTTTAGCAGGGCTGTAGATCCCCTCCCTCCCCAGACTATGCCCCTACCTGGCTTTCACATCCTCAGGTGTGGAGTCTCCCTCTGGAATTGCTTCAGAAGCCATGGGGCTGCTGCTGGGACCACTGGGTGCTACAAGACAAGACCAGTCGTGGTAAAGTCTTTGAAAAGTGTCAGCAGGTTCCTGGTGTGCTTGCCAGCCAAGGAGAAAGCAGGATGAGCACTTCCAGCAGGCTTTAAGCTCCTACTCCCTGCCACAAGCTGGGAGGGCACACTCCAGTTGGGATCACTCACAGATCCCTATTCCTACATTCCCCCCTCCAAATTTCGGCACAGGATTTTGTAGGGATAACACACCAGGGCTGTCTGGATCTGGAACCCAGTGTCACTTTGCAGCTTCTCCAAGATATAAGAACCAGATCCTCATGTGCTGAAAGGAACTGGCTTCAGCAGACTAAAGCTGGTTTGTGTCAGCCGAGGGTCTAAGTTGGGGTTTTAGAAAACCCTTTGTCAGTAAGAGCTGCGTTCCTGATGCACATGCTGAGTAACTCAAGGAAAGCCATGATTATTACCCTCAGGAACAAACTGGAAGAGCTCTCAAAGGCATTTCTCATTGCAAAGTCTGTACATGGAGTAGCTGCACAAAGTCCCAGCAAAAAAAAAAAAAAGCCCTGCTCACAATGGATAGAGCATCTTCCCTGTGCTCTCAGCTCTGGGATGTGCCAGTTATGTTTAGCTGCAGGTCATGGCTTTTGCCTGTCAGCGCTGTTAACACAAGAAAATTATACAAACCACATAGGCCAAATTCCTCCCAAATAGAATTTCATTGTGGGGATCTGTCGTGGTTCCCAGCAGTCAGCACGTAACTCAGGGAGCAGGGAATAGCTAAAAACTGGGATCACCATTAGCACAAGTGAAGTTTTACAGTTTACTGGAAGGTGTTGACTGGGATAGAGCTTCACAAACTAGTGGGACCAGGAAGAAAACAACTGCCCAGAAACAGAAGCACTCAAGGATCCTTGATTTAGAGCCTTGGGTCTCCACGGAAAGAAACGATTTTTCTAGGAGGGGGATGAATGTGCTGGTGGCCAGTACCAGTGCCATGCTCTGTCCCAGTTGCTGAACACAGTTTGCACCCAATTAAGACTCATTTCCAGACAAAAATCCTCTACCTGGAGGGCTTATCCGGTCACTGCTCTGCTGCCTCTGCAGGAACTCCTTGTAGCACACGGAGCACATCCCGTTGGTGCGGGGGCTGCCATAGAACCCGCAGCCCGTGGTGCACAGCAGAGGCACCTGGGTCTGGTTTGTCTCCTGAGCCATCCTCCCTCCTCCGAGGCACCAAGCTGCAACCAGGAACAAAACCGGGACAGCCGTGAGGGCCATTGTTCCCTGCAGCTGGTCAGGAAGGAGCACAAAGGATCCCGAGAGAGTCCAGTTCCTGCACGTGCACGACACAACCCCAGGCCCCCGAGCACAGGGCACTGGGGGCTCCCAAAATCCGTGTGCTGAGGCCCTGAGCCACCCAGAGCTCAGCTGCCAAGAGCTGCCCAGAGCCAGCCTGGAAAGCCAACAGGAACTGGCTCCTGGTTCTCCCTCCTGCGCCACGAGGCTCCCTAAATTCCCAGTGACATTCAAGCACATCAGACCCGAACAATCCGCTCCCCACCAGAGCACAGCACTACTCCTGACCCCTGTGAACACCCCCGTGGAGATGCCCCTCAAAGGCCCAGTGCAGGCCCAGTATGTCACATCCTGGTTTTCATTTCAAGCCTGTTTCTGTTTTTTAATTCTCAGGAAGATGACGCAAGCGATGCAAAAAGAACCCACTGACGCTCAGTCCTGACATACGTGGGTAAGGGGAACGTGAGCACGGTTAGGCTGGAAATAAGGATGAGGTTTTCTTCCCAGCAGTAAGATGTGGTTCTGTAACACCTTCCCGGGGAAAACAGCCGACACAGTGAAACCTAATTTTAAATTTAATCTTAATAATTTCTCTCTGGATCACACACCATTACCTCCAACCCCAGGAACCGGCCCCTTCCAGCCACACACGGTGCAGCAGTTACAGTGCCAAACCCACCGCAGGGCTCCAAATGAGAACCATGAGGAACAAACAAAAACCACACGCAATCCCGATGTGTGTGGACAACGTGGCTGCGGCCGCTCCAGCTCTGACACAGGACAAGGGGAGAGGATTTGTGCAGGACCGCGGTGGGTGCGAGTGGCTCCAGCTCGGGCACAAAGCCGTGCCGTGAGCCCCCAGCAGTGCTGCCTTTGTGGGATGCACAAAGTACCCACCGCCTCCCAGCCAGCTTCCTTCCACGCTCCTACTAAACTTGCTCCACCAGGGAATAAACAAGGGGAACACGAAATCATTACCCTGCCAGGAGCGCTCCCGTGGGATAGAACCGAATCAGCCCTGGTTTGTCCCTCCTCGTCCTCAGCCGGGGGCTCCTGGGTCTCCGCTCCACACCCGGGGGTCCCTCGCCGAGCTCAGACCAGCGCTCCCATCACCGCACCGGGACCCCCCCGGCCCGCACCGGCCTCTCCTCGGGCACCCGCAGCCAGGGCAGCGACGAATCCCGCGGGGGTCCCGCTGCCACCCGGACAAACCCTCGGGAGCTGCTGCCGATCGAGCGGCCCTGCGGAGAGAAGGGCCCGCGGCTCAGCCCTCCCCGAGCGCCGCTGGGCCC
>VXBA01004430.1:456450-471491 GCA_013399895.1 Serilophus lunatus | reverse complement strand
CAGGGGGCTGAGAACCCCCCAGCTATAGGGGCGGGGGTGTAGGTGTGACAGGCGATGGGGAGGGGGCTGAGACACCCTCCTGGGGTGTGGGTGTGACGGACTGTAGGGGAGGGGGCTGTGACACCCCTTGCTATAAGGAGTGGGGTATGGGGGGGCTGGGGTATGAGTGTGCCCCAGCAATAGGGGAGGGTGTCACCTGGCTATAGGGGAGGGGTTTGGGATGCACGCACACACCTCCCCCAAGCTGTAGGAGCTGGGGTATTCGTGTCCCCCAGCTTTAGGGGAAGGGGTCATGAGCCTCCCGGCTGTAAGGACAGGGGTACAGGTATGCCCTGACTGTAGGGGAGTGGGCTGTGGTGCACCCTCCCAAGCTGTAGGAGCTGGGTTATAGCCCTGGCTATTGAGGAGGGGACTGTGACCTCCCCATGGTTATAAAGACTGGGATATAGATGTGCCCCATCTATAGCTGGGGGGGCTGAGACCCCCCCATGGGTATATGGAGTGGGACGCAGACAGATCCCCTTACAGAGAGGGCTCGGGGAGCTCTCACTGCAGGGGCTGGGGCACAGTCAGAAGCAGGATGAGACCCCTGTACTCCAAACTACAGGAGCTGTGACACAGATACTCCATGACTGTAAGGGCTGAGACACTTGGGGGGGCCCAGCTGTGGGGCAGAGGACTGAGGGCATGGCTACTGGGGGAGAGGGTGGGCAGCACTCTGCCCCCTCCCCATCCACAGGGGCAGGGTGCAGCTGACTCTACCACAGCTGTAGAAGATGGAGTGGGACCTCCCTCATCTTTGGGATCTCTGGCTGTACCCCATCCACGGGGGTACAGGATGCAGGATGCTCCAGGAGTCTCCAGCTGCAAGGGATCGCCGGTTACAAACGGTTCCTGCTGCTCTTCACCAAGGTCTGGATGATGTGGGGATTTATTTAAACAAAGCTTTGCTCGGATGCTGTTGTGAACCAGCTGATCATGGGGTTGATTCGCCTCTGAGCCCCTGTGCCCATTCTGGGGATCCAGGACTCTCCTCTGAGCCCGTGTGCCCGTGCCAGGGGTCCAGGCCTCCTCACTGCCATCGTGATGGGGTGCCTGGGGCAGACCCCGCAGGAGAAAGCGCCCACTTTCAGCTGTGTTGGGAACACCGAGGAGCAAAACTCCCTGGAAAAAAACCACCAAATCACCACTGCCAAGCTCTGCTCGGGGGTCTCCACCATCTCCCTGGCCCGGGGAGCTACGAAGAGCTTTGTGTGTGAGCCCGGAGCGGGCGGGCTGGGGCGCGGGGCTCGGCTCGGCTCTGGTTTGAGGAGAGGCACGGGCAGGGCTCGGCTCGCGGGGTGCTTCTGGGGGAGCCCTGGCGGCACGAAGGACCCTGCGGGGACAGCGTGGGTGGTTTCCCGTGGGGTCCCACCGGGGGCACCCCCGGGCCGTGGCCACCAGGTGGCACCAGAAACCCACGGACGGTGGCAGCAGGTACCCACGGAGTGTGGGCACACAGGTACCCACAGTGTGGGCACACAGGTACCACGGAGTGTGGGCACACAGTGTGGACTCACAGGTACCCACGGACTGTGGGCTCAGAGGTACCCACAGTGTGGGCACACAGGTACCACGGAGTGTGGGCACATAGGTATTCACGGAGTGTGGGCACACAGGTACCCACGGAGAGTGGGCTCACAGGTACCACGGAGTGTGGGCACAAAGTGTGGGCTCACAGGTACCCACAGTGTGGGCACACAGGTACCCACGGAGAGTGGGCTCACAGGTACCACGGAGTGTGGGCACATAGGTATTCACGGAGTGTGGGCACACAGGTACCCACGGAGTGTGGGCTCACAGGTACCACGGAATGTGGGCACACAGGTAACCACCAATGGTGGGTTCAGAGGAACCCCGGGAAGGTGGGCATACAGGTACCCACGGAGGGTGAGTTCAGATGTACCCAGGGGTGGTGGGCACCTCATGGACAGTGAGTGCACAGGGTACATGGGGAGGTGGGCACACAGGTACCTGCACCCTGCAGGCCCCCACCTGAACCCTGCACCTTCCTGGCACCTCTCACTCACTGCCAGCCCCACGCTGGCCCTGCAGAGCAGAGGGAGGCCAGTGGCACTGCACCCCACTTGGCAAATGAGGGTCCCTTGGCTCTCAGGGTCCCTCGGCTATTGTGGACCAGGAGCCCTGAGGCTGCCAGCACCAATCCAATGTGCCCCTGGCTCCTGGGGCTCTCTGTGCACCCTCCAGTGCTGCCATCCTGCTCCCCAGGCCCTTTGGCTTCGGGAATCAGGGCAGTTTTTTGCGGGAGAAGAGCCCCAGCAGAGGGTCTGCTCTGCAGAGCTACTGGAAGAGGGCAGGGAGCTGCCTGACCTTGAGGGCTCTGAGATCCACCTGTGGCTGTGGCAGCACAGCAGGAGTGGGGACAGTGCTGGGAAAGTGGGGGGGCACCAGAGCAGGGGAGGCCACACAGCAGGATAATAATACACATCTTGCCGTGGTGCACTGGCACGATTTTCCGAGCCAAAGCCGGAGGGAGCTCCAGGCCTCTGCAGCCTGGGTTTGTTCCTTCCCTGCGCCGCTCTCCCCTTGGCCCCAGACCCGCTGGTCCCTCGCCACTGTTGCTCCCATAGCTCCGGGACGTGCTGCTGGAATGTCGTCTCCATCTGTCCTCGAGCCGTGGGAGCAGAGAGAGGAGCTGCCTCCATCCCTGCCATCACCAACCCTCTCTGAAGCATCTTCTCCGCCTGGGTTATCTAATGGCTGTGACAGAGCCTTTAAATGTCACCCACTAGAGAGAGCACGGCAGCGTCCGGGAGGGGAGAGGAGGCTGGGTGAGACAGGATGGGAGAAACAAGAGCAAAACAGTATCGATTTCCAGCCAATTATCACTGTTATCAAAGCAGCACAATTAAAGGATGAGGCCACACTGCCAATACCTTGGAGAGCTGCAGGCGAGGCACGGGCTCACCAGCCTGGCTGAGCACGCACACACACACACACAGAGACACACACACACCTCTGCACACACCAAGTGCCCCTCTCCCCTCTACACACGGGCGCACAGCGCACACACACACACACAGAGACACACACACACCTCTGCACACACCAAGTGCCCCGTTCCCCTCTGCACACGGGTGCTCAGAGCACACACACACACACTCACTCACTCTCACACACTCACACATATACACACACACACTCACACATAAACACACTCGCACACACTCACACTCACACTCACACACACACGATGCTGCGCAGGCGTCCTGAGCTCAGTGGCGTCTGCTGAGCTTGTTTTCCCCGTGGAGTTAATCTCCCCAGCCCGCTTCACTGCCTCGCTTTCCGTGCAGCCAAGATGTGCCTCCATCTGGCTCTCGCTGAGCCCAGGGAGGAAGGAGGGTGCTGGGGATGGCTGGCAAAGCACTGCCCGATGAAGGGCCACAGCAGCAAGAACTTGCTTTGCTTCTCATCCTCAGAATCCTCTAAAATGTTGTCCCTCCACGTGCCCATCCTTCCTTCTCCCTCCACCTCCCCACTGCTCCAACGCACAGGGAATGGCTCCGACCCTGCTGCACCCCAGGGCTCTCCCAGGCTGCCAGCTGGGCACTTGTCCTGCGGGTGTTTGTCTTCTTACACTGTTGCAGGATGAGCATTGGAGTCACAGAGCTCTGAGTTACCCCATGTACATCCCTGTCACTTGGCTCGTTCAGCTGGAGCAGAGGAGACTGAGGGGAGACTCCTCGGGGTCTGCAGCTCCTCCCGAGGGGAGGCGGAGGGGCAGGGGCTGAGCTCTGCTCTGGCACCAGGGACAGGAGCCCAGGGAAGGGCTGGAGCTGTGTCAGGGCTTGGGATGGATCTCAGGGCAAGGTTCTTCCCCCAGAGGGGGGTTGGGCACTGCCCAGGCTCCCCAGGGTTTGGTCACGGCCCCAAGGCTGCCAGAGCTCCAGGAGGGTTTGGACAACGCTCTGAGGGACAGGGTGGGATTGTTGGGGTGTCTGTGCAGGGCCAGGGGTGGCACTGGATGATCCTTGGGTGTTCCTTCTATGTTGATCCCATCACTGGTGGGTGGTGTTTGGAAGAACCAAAGACGTCAGCAGGAACCAAACCTCCAGTTCACAATGTGGCACAGAGCAATAACACGGATTACACATGGGTTATACACTGTTCTACAACTCAGGGGTCCAATGCACTGGCACAGGTTGCCCAGGGATGTTGTAGCTGAGAAGTGTTCAAGGCCAGGTTGGACAGGGCTTGGAGCAACCCTGGATAGCAGAAGGTGTCCCTGCCCATGGGAGAGAGTGGAACAAGATGGGCTTTAAGGGTCCTTCCAACCCAACCAGCCTGTGATTCTACAAATATCCTCAGTGTAGGCATTGAGATATAGCAGTGTAGTTCCAGCATAAGGAGGATCAGGTGCCTCCATCTCCAGAGGCAATCACAAATCCAGGGTCAATCCCTGGTTGAGCAGAGCCCCAAATCATGCCCTTCCCAGCCTGGTGCTTTGTCCCCAAGGGCCCTGCTCACCAAATCCATGGCACAGCTCAAGAGCAGCATCTCCAGCAGCCACCCCAGGTATTGTCCCACAGGCTGTCGGGGAGGAAGGAGATCATCTGGGCTCAGGTTTTATTGCCTTGACCATTGGCCAAGTCGCCCTTGGGAGGGAATTTACATGGAAAACCACAGAGGCTGCTGACAGCAGGAGCCCCATGCTCCCTGTCTGGCCTTGGCCACACTCCTCTGCAACTCAGGAGCCCTGTGCCAGCTCTGCTGGTTGAGCATCACCCCTTTCCCAGGGACTGAGCAGCCCTGACACCCTGCTCGGGCGCTGGCCATCACCTCTGCCCTCTCCCGTGGATCGCAGCCCTGCTCTGCCCCAGCCTTGCACAGCTAACACATTAACCTAGTGCTGCGCCAGCCCCCGGCCCCGCACTCCCTGCCTGTGTGACACACATCTGGGCAAGCAGAGAGGTGTAGGGGGGCATCAAATCCTTTTAAAAGGCTCAGTGGGTTAGAAACCCCCTTGCAATTACCACCTTCTCCTTGTCTGGCGCACACAAAGGACTCTCCGGGGTGCTGGGCATGTTCCTGACAAACCCAACACAGCCACAGGGGCCGGGAGGAAAGGACGGACACAGGAGCCTTTTCAGACTCTGCTATTTGGTTGCAAACTGCTTAATTTCCTGAACAAAATGATATTTTTGTTGTTGTTGTTGTTTTGATGGAAAGGACAGCACTTTTTTGGCATGGTACAATCCCAGGGCTATTCATCCGTCACCACAGCAACGAGCTCCATCAATGGCCATCTGAGATTGCGGATGATTAGAGACAACATGTAAAAGGTGGAAGATGCTGGGCACCTTGCAAACCTCATCTTCCCAAATGACTTGAATTATCCTCATTATTTCTCCCCGGCCAATTCTCTCCCCAGTCCGCAGGAGACATCACTGTTATATAAACACGGGAAGAGCCAAGTTATGAGAGCGGGTGGATGAGAAGGGAACGATCCCTTCTGGTGGAGACTGACCTGGAAAGCTCATGACATGGAGGAAGAAACCTTTGAGGTGCTCTGGGAGCTTTTCCTGTGCCTGGAAGTGCCACGGAAGAGTGAGGCCATGCTGCTCTCGGGGCAGTGATGGGCATGATGGCCAAGCTTTGGAGTGAGGTGGCCATGGCTCCTGCACGTCCCCAGACCTTGTCCCCAGACCTCACCCCCTCCTGCAGCTCTGTGCTGCTCCATCCCAGGGACACAATGAGGAGCTTTGTCGATTTGGTCTTGGAAGCTTCAGGGACCCAGCCCATCACCACCACCTGTTTTGAGGGGTAAACCAGAGAGAAACAGGTCACTGGAATCTGGAGAAGGTGTGACACGTCCCGGCGGAGGGGCTCTCTGTGGTGACAATGTCCTGAAACGTGGCAGCCCTGAAACTTTAATGCCCCCTCTGCAATATTCATGGTGCTTCCAACGACAAGGCAGGAAAGGCATGGAGCAACCTGAATATTTCATGGACGGCTCTGCACTGGGATTTTGGGGAGGGTTTCCTCCACTGCCATCACATCCACACCCTGCCAGAGGACTCTGAGCCGTCTTGTGTAGAAAATGGATGAGGACATCCCAATTTGCTGCCAAAGAGTCCCACAAAAATAAACCAGGGATGTTTAAGTCCCTGGCCAAGGTGGGAGGAGAGATCATGTCCTTCTGGGCATGTCTGTGCTCCAGTGGGATCAGGAGACCACAAGTGTGAGGCTGGGGGTCTCTGGGATGACCTTCCAGCTGCCTTTGGTAAGTGTCCCCCATCCCGAATCCCAAAGCACTGGGTGGGGGGGTCTGGAGTGCCCACCCCAGGCTGAGCTGTCCTGAGGTCTCTACAAGGGACAGGGACAGCAGCTGTCCCCAGTCCTGTCCTCCCAGGTCTTTGCAGAGCAGTTGTCTCACTGGAGGTCCCTCTGCCAGGGCCATGCTGTGTCACAGGAAGTGACAGCCACTGGAGTGTCTGGAATCCAGATCAGCTCTCCACTGGGATATCTCCACCACAAACCAGGTGCTCACAACCAGTGTTACACAGGATCCTGATCTCAGTCAAGCCAACCTGGGATGGCACAAGGTCCCCAGACCCTGCAGCCACCTGGTGACACATCGGTGAGAGGGGATGATGGTGAGAACACATTGCTCTTGTGCAGCCTCTCTCCTCCAGCTCCCTTGGGCAGAGCCCTTCCCTGCCTGCTTTCCAGCAGCTCTGGGGGGCTGTTGGGGAGTGGCTGCCTCTGAAACCCCCTTAGATTGTGCCCTGGAGGGCAGCAGAGCCCCGCATGGCAGGAACAGGGCTCTGATGATGCCCCAGAGCCCCTAGTTCTGCCTGGGCAGAGCCCAGCACACATCACACAGAGCCCATCCCTGCCCCGTTCTGTGCCTCAGTTTCCCCACAGCAGATAAGCCTTTCCTCCAGGGATTTTGTAGAGAGTCATGGCCACCCCTCATAGACACTATCAAGAGAACAGGATATCAGTGGACTCCTGACCTCCATCCAGGAACTGACCCCAGCCCCAAGCACACTGTTGGCAGGGGCGGCCGAGGGACACATTGTCCCATCGTTCTCTTCATCCAGCAGAGAGGCAGGAGGAGACCAGGTGTGAGCGTCCCCCTTGGGCTCAGCACCAGCCAGGATTAGCTTTGCTTCCCTTCTGGAAGGAAGTTGGGTCCTCTGCTTAGAGCAGGGGACCAAGAACTGCTGTCACCTTGCCTGGATGGCTCTCTGGGGGCAGAAGCACAAGGGACAGCTCTGCTCTGTTGCAGGAAGGTGGCTGTTATGTTGGAGCAGGGGTTGGTCCCAGTGAGTGGAGCCTGTGCTGCGTTTTGACCCCATGCTCCTCTGCTGCTGAAGCCACCTTGCTGTCCCCCAGTGTCATATGTGATGTGTGGTGCTGGCATCCCTGAGCTCCGACATTTGTTCCCCTCAGGGGTCCATGTTCTGGCTCCTAGACTGGGCTCATCCTCCTGCCATTGGTCTCCACCAGGTCCCTCTGCTCAGGGAGCTCCCCCTGGCAAGGATGTGATCCCAAATCCTGCCCACCCCCCTGCTCCCTGGGCTCCTGTTTGTGTCTCATTTGCTCTCCGCAGCCCCAGCACCCCGCGGGCATTGGGGAACGGCCAAAACCACGACGGGCCCTTTGCAGGGAGCCACGGCTCTGAGCAGGCTTGATTGGAGCCGATAATTAACAGCAGGAGAGGAGATCGATAAGGGAAGCGGCTGCGCTGCAGCCAGGGCTGGGGACTGGGCTGGGGCCCCTCCTGCCACCCGGGGGGGGGCCCACGGAGCCCCACTCTGGCACCGCAATGCCAGGTCTCTGCTCCCATCCCACATTCCCAGAGGAGGAGAATGGAAGACACACTTGCAAGGGCTCAGCCAGGTCCCACAGGGATCCATCCCACCACCAGGCCGGGGGTGACAGTGGGGGTTCGAGAACCACTCCCCCAATCCCACAGACCCCAGGCCACGCGCGTGGCGGAGCCAGCGCCGACGCTGCGGGTCAGGGGAGCTGCAGGGTGGGAGAAGGAGTTAATTCCTACACCGAAAAGCTCTTTGCCGGCATCTCGTCTCTAATGGAAGAGTCATGTCGGATTAGCGGGCGGGCGCGCGAGGCGCCGAGCGAGCGCCCTGCCTGCCGGCGCCCGGCCCCGGGGACAGCCGGGGCAGCCATGCGGAATGGCAGATCTGGGCCACTGTGCCAGCGCCGGCGGGGCCGCCGCACCACCGCGGCCAAGGACGGGCACGGGCAGCTCCCGCACAGGAGCTGCATCCCCAGCGCCCCGTCCCGCCATCCGGCCGGGATGCACCCGCCGCGCCCCTGGGATGCTTTGCCTCAATTCCCAGCCCAAACTCCGGGGGAAGTGGGGTTTGGGAGGGAGGATGCTCCCCGAGCCCTCGCGACGCGGCCGCGCTCTGCGGTTTGCAATCCAATAGCCGAGGGCGAGCAATGCCCGGGCGATGGAAAAGTGGGTCAGGCACATTGGACACCATGTGTTCCTCCTCCCCTTTCACACTGCTTATCGCAGCCCCGATGGTAAATAAACCAGCCCGTCTCCCCAGCAACCCAGCCGGGCGCTGGGCTGTGCCGGGAGCGGAGTCCAAGGTGAGCAATGGTTGCAGCCATGGGAGCCAGCCCAGCCAGCTGGGATCCGGGAGATGAGCAGGAACCTCCAGTCCTCTGGCGCAGCATGAGAGCAGGGTCTGCCTGGCAGCCAGGAAGCACCAACCTGGGCTCCAGTGGGGTAGGAATGGTGGGAAAGGCCCATGTCTTGGTGTGTTGCTGCCTCTGCAAAGGGCACAGGGTTCCTCCAAGCCGTTCTGGTAGAGCCTAAGATGGAAAAACTGTAGAAAATGGGAGTATTTGCCCCCAAGAAGCATAGCGAGGTATTCGAGGTACCTTGCCTCCAAACTGGGCTCCCTTGAGATCTGTCAGCAGGAGCAATAGCTGCGAGTATCAGAGCATCCCTGACCCACTGACCTGTAAAAAGAGGCCATCCCGGAGGGACCCCACCCTGTATCATCCCACCCAGAGTCCCCCTCCACAGGTAACCCCAGCAGCTCCCCTGGGACAGGGCTGGGCAACTGTGACACACACCACACCCCCCCTCCAGCTGCTTAAATCAAGCAGAGCCCTTTGTTTTCTGCTTTCATATTATTTAATTCTCCTCTCCTCACTTGCACTGCAGGGGCAGTGGCTAAGCCTGGGGCTTTACTAAGCTGGGATCGTATTAAAAGAACAGAGAGGAAGAGAGTTTCTGGTGCTAAGCTGCTTGTGGTAACAAAGATGGATTTAAGGAAACTGCTCCCATAGCGATATTATTGCCCAAAAGCATCCAGCCCAGGGGAAGGCAGCCAGGGATGCAGGGAAGTGCCCTGGCATGGTTCCTTTTGGGAAGCACTGTCACCAGCACCGGTGCCACCAGGCTGGGAGTTCTTGTGTAGGGCCACCAGGTGAAGCCCCACGAGGCCACAGCCGGGATTAGGACTTGTAACCAGAGCTGAGACACTGTTTCAGAGCTGGGACCAGCCCGTTGGTGCTGGGCAGCGGTGGGTGGCTCACCTGGGCTTTGGCTGTATTAAAAGCTAAGTCCTCCAGCACAGCTTTTTCCAGAGCAGCAGCCAAAAAGGTGCTTACAGGGCCAAGGTGGGAGGCTGCCAAGCCCTAATTAGGAACGCTCAGCGGTGCGGGCGCTAATGCGCAACCTTTCGCCTCTGGAGACCGGGATTTAACCACGGCCAGATCGCCGGGGATGCGAGTGCTGGGCTTGGGTGGTTCAGTGAGAGGAGAAAAACATCCCTTCCCTCCTCAAACTGTGGCAGATTTGGAGCTGCCGAGCCCTCCTGGCCCGTCAGTGCTTGGCATCCCCAAAACAGCAGAATGCAGGGAGACCAGAGCCTGGGCACAGGGAGAAGCCACAGCAGATCCCCAGGTGCTTTCTGCTCCCTGCTCTTTCCCTTGCCTTCTCTCTGCATTAACATGTTAACTTTGGCCAAGAGCTTTTCCCACTGACCTACTGATCTTTCCTATTTCGGTCCCTGGAATTAAGGGATTGCTGGGATTAACTTGCACTAAAGCCTCCAGATCGGCTCTGGAGCGAGATGCCCAGGTATGGGTGCAGCGGGCAGCCCAGGGCACTGATGGCAGGAGGAGGGAGCCCAGCAGTGCCCAATGGCTCCAGCATAAGTGAGTGGGTGCAGCACCCCACGCTCGAGCAGCTCAGATGATGTCAGCTCCTGCTTTTCCCATTCCCAAGGTTTTGGATCCGCTGAGGTCAGGGCTGAGCATCCACACAGCAACAGGGAGGGTGGGGATGCCCAAAGGCCCCCAAGGATGGATGGGTGCTCTGAGGAGCACCCTGCACCCAGCCCATGAGGTGCTGTCCCACCAGCAGGGATGCAGTCAAAGGCTGTGCAGCTTCCAAGCCCCTTTCCCAGGAAGCAGCTGGTTCCCATGGCAGAGCCTCAAGCAGGCAGCCAGGATGGGAACCTCTACCAGCATTATCCTCCTGCCACCACCCGCATCCCAGGGCCCCACAGCCATCCCTGGTTGAGCCCTGGGGAGTAGGATGCTCCTGGCAACCACATGGCTGCTCTGCCACCAGCTCAGCCCCACAGCCCCAACCTGCCTGCACCCCACGTCCTCTGCTGTCCCACGGGGTCATACCCCAGTGTCACCAGTCCCCAGAGACTCTCTGTTGGTGGCAAGGATGGGTCTGGCCACCATCTTGGTGGCCTTGAGCCAAGGGCTCTATTTTCTCATTATTTCCACAATATTCTAGTTTGAGGGCAAAAAAAAAAGATCCTCTTTTCACCCCAGTTTGGAGGCTTCCCCCAAAGGCAGGACTCAAGGAGTCCCCATCCTGCATCCCTGCCCCAGCCCTGCGGACCATGTTCTTGCCATGTGCCCCCATCTGCCCTGGGACCCCCGTGCTCACAACCAGGCCCAGGAGAAGTGGCATCACATGAAACTCAGCAATTTTGTGTCTGGGAAGTTCAAAAAGATGGAGGCGAAGGAGGGGCTGGGGAAGGGGGGGCAGGAACAACCCGGCTTTGAAGGTGCCTGGAGATTAACTCAAGGCCATGGTTGAGGCTCGGAGACTTTTACAGCAAAACCTCATTAAGGCGGGAGCGAGGGGAACGAGGGGAGCCAGGAAATCTTCTAAGCAGGAGGAAAAATGTTTGATTCAGCAGAAACAAGTGGGAAAAAAGCCCCCTCGAGTCCCCCCACTCTGCTTTTATCTGTCCTGGGGGGATCAGGGTGGAATATGAAATCTGCCCCTTTCCTCTTTCCTGTTTATCTCCTAATTATTACGCTGGAGATTCGGCAGCACCGTGTGGTGCCGGGGCTGGTGCTGAGCGGAGGCTGAGCTGCCCGAGCCAGGGGCGAGTGCTGGGGGGAGCTGCCTATGGAGCCCCCCTGCACCCCACGCTGCCAGGCTGAGCCCCCCAGGGCAGCAGGGAGGGATGGGATGGCGTGTGGTGGGGCAGGACCCTCCTTCAGGCACCGCTATTCAGGCATCATTTGTGTGATGAGGTGTGTCAGGGCTCTGCAGCCTGGATCGGGGAGATGCTGCCTTTGCCCTCTCCCCAAGGACCACGGAGCCCAGTGGGGCGAGCAGGGCAGCGGGATCAGTGGGAGGTGAGGGTGGACAGGGATTAAGGGAAAGGATCCCTGTGGCAGGTGCTGCAGCCCCCCAGGGTCACCCAGCACCTCGGCCCACTGACCTATTTGGAGAACCACTGCGCCATGGGAGTGCAGGGAGGGGGATGCAGACAGAGACGGGGATGCAGACAGGGATGAGGATGCAAACAGGGATGAGGATGCAGGCAAGGATGGGGATGCAGACAGAGATGGGGATGCAAAAAAGGATGAATATGCAAACAGGGCTGGGTATACAGAAAGGGATGGGGATGCAGACATGGATGGGGATGCAGGCAGGGATGAGGATCCCATACTCCAGCCAAGTGGTAGGGCAATGCTTCATCCCACCCCACGGGCACCCACAGCCACAGCCCAGGACACAGGGAGGTCCAGCCCGGCCATGACCTCCTCCAGCCCCTAAGGAAGGCTCAGCAGTCATTAATTGCTTGGAGCACCCCTCGGGGTGCAAGGTGAGACCGAATGTTTCTTCCCCGGCAGCTCTGCTGGCCACGGCTCCAATTAGCCTCGTTATCCCGCGTCGCCGCTGATTAGGGGCCGGGTAATTGCTGCGGCGTTGGGTGTCCCTTAGAGCCACATGGCAGCAGTTATTGCATAAGCACCGGGTGGGCGTTACGTGAGCTGAGCGTGAGCGGGTCAGGCCAACCCCGGGGGCTCTGGTTACACCCGGCCCCGCTGCTTCCCAGCCCCCAGCAAGCCCCCGGCCCCGGGCGATGACAGGGACAGCCCCACATGGGCTGCAGAACTAGGGGGTGCGCCCCTTCTGCTGCCTCAGTTTCCCTCTACTCCATGCTCTGCTTTGCACTCGCAGTGTGCCCAAGTGACCCTTACCCTGCACCACGGCCCCACAGCCCCACGGCCCCACACTACAAACCCATGGCCCCACACCATGCAACCTCACAGCCCCACTGCCCCACAACCCCACAGCCCCACATCACAGCCCCACACCATGGCCCCACAGCCCCACATCACAGCCTGTGGCAGCCTTTGCATAAGCACTGCTGTGACACGGTGACTCACACCACTGCAACACAGCCACGTGCCCAGCATCGTGCCCAGCACCGTGCCCAGCATTATGCCCAATCTCACTGGCTGCCAGGACTGGCACAGGTGGCAAAGCCACACCTCACCCCCATGGTCTGAGGGCACTGGCCCTGTCTGGCACAGCCAGAGGACCCTCGTCCTACACTGCTGGAACACTTTGGCAGCAGGTTGGAAGGAAGGGTGACATCAATACCATGGAGAGAACAAAGCAGTGGGACCCTGTCCCTGAGTGAGGGGAGCTCTGTGGTGATGCCTCCACAGCCAAGAGGCCACGTTAAGGCTCTGTGCTTGCAAACACTGCAGTCCCTCTTCCCCCACTACCCACATCCTCCTCCAGCCTGGCTTGCCAGGACAGGACTCCCATCCAGTCCCGGGACTCAGGGACAGGACCCTTGCCCAGCCCTGGTGCTGGGGGAACAGACCCCCACTCAGCCCTGAACCTGGGGGCTGCCATGGGGCACATCCCTATGGTGGCAGCTGAGGACCAGATTTGGGGACAAAAATACTGTGGCCCCCATAAAAAAATTCACGTTGAGACCCACTCTGCCACTCACGGAGGGACAGGACCCCAATTCAGCCCTGAGGTGTGGGGATAGGACCCATGCCCAGCCCTGGGACTGGGGGACAGGACACTCACCGAGCCCTGGGGTTGGAGGCTGCCATGGGGCACATCCCCATGCTGGCAGCTGAGGATCAGATTTGGGAACACCAGTGCCATGTCCCCATCAGCAGGTTCACCCCGTGACCCACTCCCCGCCGGGCAGGTCAGCCATTCCTGACGGGAAAATGAGTCACAGTGAGGAGAAGCAACTGGCAGTGCCCACAGCGGGGAGCCCATGGCAGAGCCACCACAGAGCCAGCTGTGCCAGCCTGGGGCTCGGCGAGTGCAGGGCAGCTGGCACAGCCCTGACACGGGCTCGGTGGTCCCTGAGGTTGGGTGACGGGGTGTGGATGCAGCAGGGTGGGTGATGCTGGTGGATGGTTCCCCTCTCGCTGGGTGGGGCAGAGAGAGAGCAAACAGTGATTAAGAGGTGATGGTGTCATCCCAAATTCCTGCTCTCCTCCAGGCCAGCCAGGGACCGACTGGGCCCATCCTGGCAGCACAGCCGTGCCAGTGGTGGCCACTACCTGGCGGTGCCCTGGTGTCTGCCTCAGCCCTGACCACAGAGAGTTGGGGATAAAGCCAGGCTAGGAAGGAAGAGAAGAAGGGCTGGATGGTGGAGAGTGGCAGTTTTTACTTCTCATTCCTTCACAGTGGCCATCTCCTTCCCGTGCCACTGATGCCCAGGGCTGCTGGTGCCACCTGCTATAGGCTGGATCCAGCCCAGCTAGACCTGTCCCCTGGCATTGCCACGGAGGGTGCAGGTCCCAGAATCGAGTTGGGGTCTGGCATCACCCAGGCAGCAATGGCAGCTCTGGCCGTGCCAGTCTCACTGCTTCCCATTGCTGGGAAGGTGCCAGTGGATACTGGGCTGCCCCATCCAGCCGTGAGCAGGGCAGCACCAATGCTCACCACGGCGTGGGGAGGGGGAGGTGGGGGCGTTCAGTGACCTCCACTGCTGCTACACTCAAAACAGCCCTGGGCAAGAGGAGTGGAGGCCACTCCTCTCTCAGGAGTAAATGTTACTCCAGGGGCTCAGTCACTGCTGAATTGGCTTTACCTCAGTTCTGGCTTTGCTTGGACCAGGATCTCAATTCAAACCGGGCCAAATCCGTGGGGTGAGACCGTGCCCACGAGAAAAGGGGTCCTGCTCCTCTGCAACCTCTCCACGTCCACCCCGGTGGCCCCAGAACCATGGGGCTGAGTCCCAAACCCGCAGCACCGGCTCAGGTGCATCCGCAGCATCTCCTTCTCCGCCGGGGCTTTCCCCGGGTCCTGCTCACGCCTCTCGGTGCTGGACCGGGAGCCGCACACGAAGGGTTAAGGGGACAGCGGCGGGGAGCGGGTGCGTGGACGTGTGCGTGGGTCCCGCGTTGCTCACGGCAGGTGTGGTGCCGCTTATGTAACCTCATACTTTTGGGTTGCGCCGAGCGCTCGGGCACTATCTTCGCTCTCGCTCCGGCGCGATTCGGCCGCGACTCGTCCCAACAGCCGCAATCGGCGACCGCCTTTTGGGAGGGGCGAGTTCGCCGGGGCCGGACCCTGCGTGCCATGAGGAGTCACCGCGCTGCTCCCGGTCTCAGTTTCCCCATCTGAAATGGGGCTAATGAGGGTGACCTCCTTCGGGCAGCCCCCGTGACCTCCGGGCACGGCAGAGGCCTCGCCCCGCGCACCGGGGCTGCCCCTGCCCGCGGCCGGCCGTGGGATT
>VXBA01004430.1:434413-454186 GCA_013399895.1 Serilophus lunatus | reverse complement strand
CAGAAGTGGGTCACGGCGCGGCGGAGGGGCAGGTGCCAGAGCCGCCCGGTGCCGCCCGGTGCTTCCCGGTGCCGCCCGGTGCCTCCGCTCCCCGCCGCGCCCCGCGCCGCTCCGGACCCCCGCGCCCCCCCATGCGCCCTCCGGCGCCCTGACCGCGGCGGACACGATGCGAGGTGGGTCTGGGGGACCTGGGGGGTGCGGAGGGACCGGAGCGCACGGGTGCGGGGGCAGCGGCAGAAGTGGGGGACGGGAGGGACCCGCTTCAGCCCGGCAGAGGGGGACTGGGGAGACCCGACGTCAGCCCGGACGGCGGTATGGGGGGGACCCTCATCAACCCCGCCGCTGAGGGACGGAGGGAACCCGCATCAGCCCCGCAGAGTGGGACGGGGGAGAGTCGGCGTCAGCCCGGGCAGGGACAAGGGACGACCCGCATCAGCCTCTCTGGAGGGGGACGAGGGAGGACCCGCACCAGCCCCGCGGAGGGGGATGGGAGGGACCCGCGTCGGCCCCTCTGGAACGGGACAAGGGGGGAACTCGCGCCAACCCCGCGGAGAGGGACAAGGGGGGAACCCGCACCAGCCCCACCGGGTCTCTTCTGCCTCCTCCAGCTCCCCCTTCGTTAGGAATAAAATTCTTGTTTATTTTGCTTCGCTTTCCGACGTCGGCTTAGACCCGCTCTTAAGCTTTTCCTCGCACTAAACCCCTTAATCTCCTCTTCAATATGTTGCTCCCACCAGGGCTGGATTTATTATGGTTTTTCCTCCCCTTTTCCCTCTCCCCACGGCATGGGGAGCAGTTTGGGAGGCACCTGCGAGGACAGGCAAGAGACCAGGTGCAATTTTTGGTGCCCCTTGTGCAGGTCAGGGGTGAATTGCGCCAGCATCTGCCTGGTTTTACCCGTTATCCGAGGCAATTCCTACTTCTCAACCCTCTGCTTTGCCAATCAGGCAGTGAGGAGGAGGAGGATGGAGGGAGGAAGGCTCTGGTGGGACAATCCACCGGGGCCTGGTGATGGTGACGCAGCGATGGCCGGACTCAGCTCTGTTCTGACAGAGCTGCTGGGACCTCGCACCGCCTGGGCTGGGATTTTCATCCCCCTTTAAAGCGTTTTTCCTTCATCATCTGCCATGTCTGAGCCCTTCGCCCCTCCAGGTCTCGCTCCATAGGTGTGTTTTGGGGGTGCACATCCTTAGACACATTTTAGGGCGGAGGTACCAGGACGTGCATCTCCGAGCTCCTCAAATCCTGTTTCCTCCTCTGCCGCGGCCGCTCTGCGGCTCTGCCACCGCCGCACTCTTGTGTAACGGTGGGGCCGAGGCAGGCGAGGGTAAGAGAGCCCCCCACGGCCCCTTCCCACCCCGCGACATCCTGGGATTTCACCTTTATTAGTACGGAGGGAAGCATCCACGCCGGCCTAATTACTAACACGCCTGGCTCTTACGTACCACTTGCACAGCCGGCACCGGCTTAATTAGCAACTGGGTGAACTTTTCCTTTTTTTATAATTTTTTTCCTTCCCCCCCCACCCCAGCTACTGTGTGTTGACCCTAATTTAGGGCCAAACCCCACTGATTCCCTGTCATTTCCCCCAGTCGGGCGTTTTTCCCGCAGTCCTGCGTCCTCATCTCTCGAAGCCCAGATGCCTCATGGCGACACCAAATTGATTCAATCTCCATTTTCTTCCCCAAAACCGCCACTGCTCTGCCCCATTCCCCAGGGGCCACAGCAGCTCCTCGCTCCTGTCCTTCCCCTCTCCGCGGCTGCGCCGGGGCCGGGGAAGAGGCTTTGCCTTGTATAATCCTATACGGTTTCCAGCCCTCCTGCTCACTTGTTTTGCAAGCAGCGTGGCGAGGAGCGTGCGGTGGCTCGGCAGCCTTTGCGACTTGTCCTAGTGACCTAGATCTGTCATTGGAAAAATCAGAGAGGGCGGAGGAGGAGCTTCCCTGCCCGTTTCGGCGGCGTGCACACGCTGGCGCGGGCGAGGGCGGCCGGCACCCATCGGCCCTCCCGCAGGACGGCTGCCCCATCCCGGCTACCACGGGAGAGGGGTGGCCGTGCCTGTCGCTTCCCAAAAATGAGCCTGGAGGAGCGAGCTGTCCACTGGCGTTATGGGGTCCCGAGGGGTCCAGCCAGGATTTGGGATCCTGCTGATAAGCCCAGGGAGGGGCAGCACCTGGAGGGTAAAGCGCAGTGATGGGGAGATGGTGGTCCCTGTCCTCAAGCCATCCTGCTTGTCCCTCCTCCCTGTCACGTTTAACTTTGAACTCGCGGTGCCTATTTAAAGAGCAGCTAATGTCTAAATCTCGCCCGGTTTATCGGATGTGGTGAGCAGAGCTGCTCTCCTGCCTTTATTTAGCCCATGGGAGATAATTCCCCCTGATTTAGCCACAGGGCTGGAGGGGTTCTCCCACCGCAGCCTGGTTTGTCCCCACCCTGGGCTGGCAGCAGGTCCCCCTCCTCGCTGCCTCACCTTTGCCATCCTTCTGCGCCAGCCAAAGTGCAAAGGGCTGCGTCCTGTGCCGTTGGGGCTGGCCTTGGCACCGTGCTGCATGGCACGGGAGCTGGTGAACCGGAGCAGCCGGGGCAGGAGCTGGGCGGCTGTGGAGGAGCCGTGTCGCCCATCCGACGCTACGATTGCTCAGCTGGACACTCACTGCACCACGGGACAGGGAAAAACAGCACCTTGCTTGGGATTGAGGTGAAAGGGAAGCCCTTGGCTGTGTGGCCACAAGGGAAGTTGGCCGGGGGTTGCCCCCCGGGGCAGAGTGAGAGCAGCTGAGCCCTGTTCTGGCCCCAAGTTTCCAGGAAATCTTTGCTAATCCATTAGGAAACCGGTTCCCACCCCCTGCGTCCCAGCTCAGCTTAGGGCCACAGTTGTGTCACCTAAATTTTCCTTATTGCCTGCATGGCCACAAGTGCATCCAGTGCTGCTGGTGTCCCTGTGCCTGGAGCCAGGACTGTGGACATTCAGGATGGCCCTGGCTCATTTGGGGTTCCCCAGGGTGCATGGATGGGGATGGGATTTGCCAGCAGCGATGGCTGAAATGCCGGCGTGCTGGGGGACCCGGGGTGCTGCAGCACAGGAGCCTATTTAAATGCAAAGCAAACACCAGATGTAATGGAATGATAATTCCCTTTATTTCCTTATTTATTCCTACCCCACAGCCACCATTCCAAAACACAACTGTGGACAGAGGCTTTGAGGAAGCACAGTTGCTCCTGGGATCAGTTTGCTAGAGGGGACACAGGAATCAGCTGGGTTTTAGGGAAGGAACGGAGAGATGGGATGGTGTTGGAGGTCCCTGCATGTCCCTGTAGGTCCCTGTGTGTCCCTGTGTAGCCTGGACTCATCTTCCTCCCCCTATTCTGAGAATGCTGCCCCCCACCAGAAGGGGAAAAGGATGGTGGTGCTGAAGTGTCAGAGCATCCCAGTGCCCTGGCTGGAGTGGGGGGGCGGGGGGCCTGCTAATTACCGGGGGTGCCCGTCCTGTGGCATCGATTGAGCGTGGCAGTGGGATGGGCCACAGACCCACTTTCCCAGCAGGTTTGCTGGGTAATGAGCCAGGGCACCGGGGAAGCACCTGCCCCAGCAGCCGGAGGGTATTTGGGGCAGGGGTGGCCACAGGGGCACAGAACCATCTCCGAAATAGTTGGAGCTGGAATGCTCACCCCCTACCTCTGGCAAGGGGCACCATGGCCTCACGTGGCCCTCCCAAGGAAGGGGGTGGCCATATCCTGTCCCCAGCCCCATGACACGACAGGTGGGCAGGTTTGCCTCTGGGGACTCCGCACAGAGGATTTTGCAGGGACCTGCCAATGCCCCCCTGAACAGCCCCCTACCAGGAATCCTCACCCCCCCAGCTGGGGGCACCCATTTGAGCTGGTGAGAGAGAGGCAGCTCCAAAAAACCTCCAGCAGCAGCAGGGTCACAGCACGTTCCAGGGCTCAGTGGGGTGCTGAGGATTTTGAGGTGATTTTCCCCCAGCAATGAGATCATATGGCTGAGGGGAGGGATGAGAGAAGGAGGAGGATAGGGCACTATTCTCCCTGCACCACAGAGGAGGGGTCTGGACCTCCGTGGCCAGTTCCTGCAGGCCCTTCCTTGTTTTGTTTTGGGGTGGAAGAGGGATGCCCTTCCTTGAGGCGGAGGCGACACAGAGGAGGGTGTGCCTGCACGGGACGAAGGCCNTGGGGGGGGGTGACAGGGGACCTGGGGACTGCGCAAGGACAAACCTGCGTCCCCCACAGAGAGCTGCAGCTCAGCATTGCAAACGGGTGTCCCCAGCTGGAGGCATCACCCCAAAACGCCCCCAAAGCCCCATCCCCGGCAGCGGGAGGTCGCGGTGCCGCCCTGAGCCCCGGGAAGGGTTAACGGCCCTGGTTACACAAGCGCGTAGGGCCACGGGCAGAAAGTGTGTCAGTGGGACAGGATGGCTCCAACCGCGGGGCCACGCGCAGCCGCCGGACCGGGGCCATCGCCCGCCACGGCCGAGCGCGGTGGCCGGGCCGGGCCACGGGGCCACTTACATAAGGGCCGGCCGGTGGCAGCGGGCCGGGAGTTGGGCAAGAAGTGTTTACAGTGGGAGGAGAGCAAATACCACCGCCGGGACATTTTAATTGCCGGCTGCAGATCATTAGTATTTATTTTTTTTAACCCTTTTGTTTTGGCGGTGGGTTTTTGTTTGGTTTTGTTGTTGTTTTTTTTTTTTTACCTGCTCCCATTGGCCCCAGGGTGGAGTTTCCCTTCCTTCTCCTCCCCGGGCAGGGGGAAAGGTTCTCCCTCACCTAAACAACCTCCCTTTGGCACAGCACGGCCGATGCTCGCAGGATTGTGGTGGGAGGAGGAGCCAGGCGCTCTGGTGGGGAAACTGAGGCACGGAGGGGACACGCCCGGGGTGTGGGGTCTGCTGGGATGTTTTCCCCGATGGCAGTGAGATATGAGGGGTGCAGGGGACTGCTGTGGCCACCCCACCAGCGCTCACATCCCCCCTCGTCCTGCTGGATTTGCCCCAGGGGGATGTTCAAGGGTCCCAGGGGAGGTGGCCTGGCAGCCCCGGGGTTCCGGGGGAGACGTGGCAGCGACACAAGGAGACGCTAAGGGAGCTGACACGGTGATTCAGCCGGGATTTACGATCAGAGCAGCAATTAACCGCCGGCCTGGGCTGTAATTGCCATCGCCGGGGTTACGGCTGTATATCGACGTCAGTTATTTGGGGCGAACGTCTTAGGAGCGGGTCAGGTGCCGGTGGCGGGCACGGCCGGCTAATTAGCAGGATGGTAATTATTGCCCCAAAAGGCTGAGGGCACAGGACAGGCCGTCGGGGCTTCTTCTCCGGGAGTCAGGACAGCACCATCCCCATGTACCCCTGGCTCTGGCTCCGGGGGGCTCTCAGAGTCTCCCCTCCCTCTGGGGGTGCAGGGGCAGGATTTGCCCATCAGCGTCACCCGGAGCCACCGGCATCGCTGGAAGCTCAAACGGCTTTTGGGGCCCCGTGGGGCGCGTGGAGTGGCCCCTCCGCGCTGTGCCGGGTGGGTGCTGGCGGGTACCAGGCGATGCTCAGCCCGGCTCTTTGCCGGTGCCGGTAATTCCGGGTACCGGGAGTATCGGCCGCGGGCGTGAGGGCGCGGTGCCCGCGATGCATCACCCGCGCTGCCGCGGCTGCAATTACGTTGCATAACGAGCCGACGCCGCTTCCTGCCGGGGGTGGCACCCCGTGCCTGTGCCCCCCGCGATGGGCGATTGGGACAGGGCGCCAGGACGGGGAGGGGTCCCCACGGGTTGTGGGATGCACCCCTCCCCGGCAGCGTGGGTAAAGGTGGCAACAGGATCCGGGGAGCTGAGGGGTGTCTCGGTCATCGGAGGTGGATGGTGATTTGGGAGCGGGCACACATCGCCCTGTGGGTGCCTCCGTCCCTCTGCCAAAGGGGGATGTGATGCCTGTGCAGCTGAGGGAGCTGGGAGGGTGCCCTGGCCTTCTCTGCCTGCTCCCTGCCAACCCTGTGGGGTCAGCTCTGCTGTCCCAGGGGGCACAGGCAGCACATTTGGGGAGGGGCAGGGACAGGATGTGACCCCCCTTCAGTCTTGGGGGAGCAACACACAGCCCTGGGAGAAGCCCGGGGGAAGGAGCGCTAAATCTCAAAATCACCTGGTGCGTTTGGGGCAGGAGCTGAGCAGTGAATCAGTGGAGACAGGAGGGGTCCATCCTTCCACTTGCACCTGGATTTGAAGTTTTTTTTGGGGCAGCAAACCTGCCCCAGCGGGGACAGTAATGAAGCGCCTGGGGGAACTGATGGAAACCCTCAGGGGAACCAATGCCTTCCCTGGGGGACTGATGGCATCCCCCGGGGACTGTGAGCACCCCCATTGGGGAACCGATAACATCTCTGGGGGACTGATAACATCCCTTGGGGGACTGATGGCGCCTCAGCTGCTCCTCTGCCTGGTGAGACTCCACTTCCCCAGCACAGCCGCCCCCAAAGCAGTGAGGGACCCCAGGACACTGCCGGGTGCCGGGGTGCAGGTGGCACTGGCTGAGCACTGGGACTGTCACCCGCAGAGGTGGCCCCACAAAACACATCCCTCTAGCAGAGTCGATGGCTCCCAGGGGAGAAGAGAGGCAGAAGGGAATTACCCGAGCAGGGATTTGCACAGGCCCAGGAGATTGGAAATAGCCATAATCTGGCCGTGGGGGTTATTTTGGCGCGGCGGTGGCTGCCCAGCACCCTCGAGAGCAACGCCAGGCTGAGCCCGGCCGGGGGGTGCGGGGCTGGAGCCGGGATTAGAGGGTGCAGAGATGCCGGGAGGCACGTACGAGTCCTGGGGGTGCCCTGTGTCCCCCCCCGCCGCGTGTGGGGAGGGCAGAGCCAGCCCAGATCTGGGGCAGCTGGAAAATGAGGAGGACGAAGCCTATTAGCAGCTCAGTGCCAGCGAAGCAGAAGCGGGGAGGGAAGCGGATTTGTAGGGGGAAGGGGGCCGGGACCTTGAGCTGGGGATGGCTATATCGGTCCTGGGTTTCAAAGGAGCTGCCGCGGGGGAAGGGAGGACCCAGACCCTCTGTTTGGTCCAGATCTCTGGCAGGAGAGCATCTGTAGCAGCAGGGATGGGGGTGGTGGTCCCTGTGCCAAGGATTTCCTTGTCCTGAGTGCCCCCCTAGTGTGCAAACACCAGTTGAAAAACAAGGGGAATGACTCCAAAACAGGGTTCCGGGCAGGCTGGTACACAAACATCCTGTGCTGTCCCGGCTCCAAGGGCTTTTCTACCCTGTCTCATGCTGCTGGAGAGGATGGGGGAGCAGATGAAGGTACCCCATACCCTGTGTGAGCCTTTCTGGAAGCCTCTCTGAGGTCAAGCATCCTTGCAGTGTCTGCAGGAAAGGCTGAACTGCCGGTGGGTCCAGCTCTCGTGCCTCAGTCTCCCCCAGGTGTTGAACCAGGCTGTAGCTATTGTGGAGAAGGGGCCACCTCCCTCCTGCTCTGCAGTGACCGTGATTAACCCCTGTGATTTCCCCCTTTTCCCTCTCCTCCCCAGCCCAAATCGAGGTGATCCCGTGCAAGATCTGCGGAGACAAGTCCTCGGGGATCCACTATGGTGTAATCACCTGCGAAGGCTGCAAGGTGAGCCCAGGGACGCCGGGAGCTGGGTGCTGGCAGGTGGGCGGCTGCAGGGCCTGGCATCCAGGCGGGCACTTTCCCAACACCTCCCGTCCCGCGCAGGGTTTTTTCCGGAGGAGCCAGCAGAACAATGCCAGCTACTCCTGCTCCCGGCAGAGGAACTGCCTGATCGACCGCACCAACCGCAACCGCTGCCAGCACTGCCGCCTGCAGAAATGCCTGGCTCTGGGCATGTCCCGCGATGGTGAGTCGTGCCTGGGGGTGCCCGGGGTCCCCAGGGGCCTTCCTTTCCCCCTTGGAGCGAGTCAGGATGTCAGGATGAAGTTGCTTCCCCTGCAGGGCCAGCCCGGTGCAAGGAGGGTTTGGGAAGCAAACCTTGTGCAAACTTCCTTTTGCGGGAAATGCATTAAACCGGTGCTGTTCCATTCGCCCCTGGGTTGGTCTGGGGCAGGGGGGTGCATCCACTGGGGTCCCTCCCCCCAAACCACGCGCTCCCCCAGGAGCCAGAACCCTTTCCAGGTGGGTGGGTGGCCGCAGCTTTGCTCTGCGGGGTGAAGCTGCGCTGACGCTGCCACCATCTCCTCCTGGGAGCAGCGGTGAAGTTCGGCCGCATGTCCAAGAAGCAGCGGGACAGCCTCTACGCCGAGGTGCAGAAGCACCAGCAGAGCCAGGAGCAGAGCGGCGGCACCAAGGATGAGCCCGAGCCCCTCAGCCGTGTCTACACCACCAGCGTGAGCAGCGGGCTCTCGGACCTGGACGACATCTCCACGCTGTCGGACGGGCTCCTCTTCGACTTCCCCCTCACCCCCGATGGCAGCAGCACCTACTACAACCTGGACCTGCTGGCCTCTGCACAGCCTTCACCCGACCAGTCCAGCCTGGACGTGGCTGATGCCACGCTCATCAAGCAGGAATCCATCTATGAGCTGATGCTGGAGCCGGCCCTGTTCGCACACGGGACGCTGGAGGGGGCCCAGCTGCCCCCCGACATCTCCGTCCTCGAGATCGGTAAAGCACCGGCGCGGTCCCGGAGCAATGCCGGGCACACGTGGGTTGTGCAGCCCTGGGGATGGTGCTCAGTGCTGCCCCAGCATCTTGCAGGGCACAGCCAGCTCTGGGTGCCCACACTGGGCATGTTCTGAGCGAGCTGGTGTAGTGGAAGGTGTCACTGCTCGTGGCAGGGTGGGTGCAACGAGCTTTAAAGTGGATAAGTGGGTGAATTCTTAGGTCCTTTCCAAACTGTTCTGGGATTCTGTGTTTCTATGATAGCGAGGGACTGACCTGGTCTCAGCTCTCAGAGCAGCACTGAGCCCATTCCCTCCTCCGGGCTGAGCACTGAGGTTGTGTGAAACATCCCCTGTTCTGTCTTGGGGACAGTCCCCAACATCCCACCAGTGCTCACACCCCTATGACAACATGTGTGAGCCCCTCTGCCCTTCCAGCACCAGCAGCCCCCTGGGACACCAAGGAGGGGGATGGGATTGGGTTGTGGGGATTGGGGGGCCAGTGGGGTCCCCAGGTCTCACCACTGCTGTCCCCACCTTGCAGACCGGGTGGCCCAGAACGTGGTGAAGTCACATCTGGAGACATGTCAGTACACAACAGAGGAGCTCAAGCGCCTGGCATGGAGCCTCTACTCCCCCGAGGAGGTCCGTGCCCTGCAGAGCAAGGTGAGTGCCACTGCCATGGCCCCCCCAGGCCCCCTCCACAGCCAGTGTCCTCTATGCTGAGGTGGAGATGAGGGTGAGGAGGGTGAGAAGGGTCTTTCAGTACTTTGGGAGCTGCAGAAGCCCAGTACTGGAGGGAAGGTGCAATGGCAGGTCACATCCCAGGTGTCCTAATGTCACCACCCCCCATGGATGGCATGGCACTGGGGTCCCTTCCCTGCCCTCCAGTGTGGTGGGGAGGGGGAAGCAGCCAAACTGGCGTGTCAGCACCCCCTGAGTGGTGTCCCCTGTGCTGCAGAGCTGCGAGGCCATGTGGCAGCAGTGCTCGCTGCAGATCTCCAACGCCATCCAGTACGTGGTGGAGTTTGCCAAGCGCATCGACGGCTTCATGGAGCTCTGCCAGAACGACCAGATCATCCTCCTGAAAGCCGGTAAGAGGGGGGGAACCCACCGCCCCCCTGGCGTCCCTGCCACCCCCCTCACATCCACACTGTCCCCCTTGTCTCCCCAACACCTCTCCTGAGTGACAGCCACGGTGCCAGAGGCATTTCCCATCTTTTCTCTTGGCTGGTACTTTCCTTGTGGAGCCTCCACTCCCTGGCTGCCCTGGTTCTCCCAGCGCTGGGGGAGCAGGTGCTGGGCTGGAAGGAGCTGAAGGTCATGTCTAAGGGCAGTAGTTTGGGCGGGGGGACGTGGGGAGTGGCTGCCTTGGGCAGAGGCTTTTCACCACAGTCGCCCCTATCCAAATGTCACCCAGAAACTGGGATGGAACTGAGCATAACAGGTTTTCCCCTGGGAAAAGGGGGGCCAAACCCAAAGGGTAGCAGGGATAGGAAAGGATTGCCCTCTTCTCCCAGTGGAGAGAAGCAGGATGGCAGCACACACCCATGTTCCCCCGCCCATCCACCTGCCCAAGCTGGTGATCCATGCCCAGGCCGGGGAGCTGAATGTGCAACAGCCCCCAAATGGTGAAAAATCCTCCCCGTTTCTAAACTGTCAGCACTGGGGAGCTGAGAGCCTCACCCAGCACAGGGGACATGTGCCAGTGCCCCAGCAGGATGCTGTACTCTGAAACCAGAGCTGGCCATGCCCAACACACTGGAGTTTAACTCGTTCTTTCGTTTCTTCCTTCCATTTTCTTTTTATTTATTTTATTTTCACCCTTTCCTCTCTCGGTGCTCCACCACGACCTCGGTCTCTCTGTGTCCGGCTGTGAACGCCTGGATAATATTTCCCTTTGGTGAAATATTGTGGTCACAATTGGAAACCTAAAAAAACCCAACCAATCCCAAAACCCAAACTGGATTTGTTGGAATAACCATTCTGCTCTTGGGAATGAACAATCTGGACTTCAAACGTGCACTGTGGGCTTTCCTCTGTCTCACATTTGGTCCTGGGATTATGGAAACCCCCTGACCTTCCCCACCCTGCCCTGCCCTGCCCTCGTCTGCGCTTTCTCTGCCTACATCAGGTTGCCTCGAGGTGCTCCTGATCCGCATGATCCGTGCGTTCAACCCCTTGAACAACACTGTCCTCTTCGAGGGGAAGTTCGGCGGAATGCAGATGTTCAAGTCGCTCGGTAAGGGCTGCACCTCCCCCAGGGCTCTCCTCTCCTCTCCTCTCCTCTCCTCTCCTCTCCTCTCCCCAAACCTTTCCTTTCTATTTTGCAGCCACATAAACAATTTTACATGTTACAAAAAAAACCAAAACAAAAACAAAACAAAAAAACAGGACCAAATGGCTCCTTCCTGGGAAAGGGACAGAAATGATAATGACTTACAGAGCCATGAGCCACCAGCACAGAACAAAAGNCCTCTCTCCTCTCTCCTCTCTCCTCTCTCCTCTCCCCTCAGAGCCCAGGCAGGGCTGGGCTTTACAGCCAGCTGAGCATCCAGGGCCCCCTTCACCCATCTCATCTCCCAGAACCTTCCCAAACTCCAGGAGCTGCTGGGCTGGGTGTGGAGGCGATGTCGGGCAGAGCAGAGCAGTGACATCCCCCCTTCCCTGCTGTCCCCCTCAGGCTGTGACGATCTCATCGGCGCTGTCTTCGAGCTGGGCAGGACCCTGTGCCGCCTGCAGCTGTCGGACGAGGAGCTCGCCCTCTTCACTGCTGCCGTCCTGCTCTCCCCAGGTACGGGGGGGGTCAAGGGAGGACCCCACATCAGGGGTGTCCCATGGAAAATCTGGGGAGAGCAGACCCATTACAGAATCTCAGAATACCCTGAGCTGGAAGGGACCCCCAAGGACCATCCAGTGCCACACCTGGCCCTGCACAGACACCCCAACAATCCCACCCTGTCCCTCAGAGCCTTGTCCAAACCCTCCTGGAGCTCTGGCAGCCTTGGGGCCGTGACCAAACCCTGGGGAGCCTGGGCAGTGCCCAACCCCCCTCTGGGGGAAGAACCTTTCCTGATGTCTAACCTAAACCTCCTCTAACACAACTTCCTCAGCAATGCTTCCTTTGTCTCTTTGGGAGAAGGAGTTGTGTCACCCATAACAGGGCGAGGGGTGTTGAGGGGGGGGGGGCCACCTGGCCATGCCACCATCCCCAAATCATCCCAGAGAGCAGGAAGGGTTCAAAGAGCAAGGGCCACCCCGAGATGGGTCTGACCCAGCATCTCTCACAGACCGCCCGTGGCTGACCGAGTCCAAGAAGGTGCAGAAGCTCCAGGACAAGATCTATGTGGCCCTGCAGCACGAGATCCAGAAGAAACACTCCGCCGAGGACAAGCTCTCGAAGGTAGGGCTGAGCCCTGGGGGGCACAGTGTGTGCTGTGGGGGTGTCTGAGCTGGGGGACGTGGCAGTGCCAGAGCTCATGAAGAGATTTTGGGGTGAGTCCTGGGATCTGCTGAAGGAGGAGAAGAATTTCTCTTTCCAAGGGCCGTGAATCTCCACTGTGGGACAGGTGGAGGCAGCCCTATGCTGCTGAACTTGGCAGTGCAGCAGAAAGAGGTGTTTTTTGGGCAAAAGGAGCCGTTTTAGGAATTCTATGGCCAGTACAGAACTGAAGCAGGGAGGGGAGCACTGGGATGCTCCTTGAGGCCTCCCAGGTGCTGGTTTTTCTGTGCAAAGACATGAGTTTGGGAGTGAGTTGATGCCAGGCTGCCCAAAGGTGGGGGTGTCTGCTGACAGCCAGTGGTCTCCAAACCCACTTGTTGTACCCAGGAGAGAGGGAACAGCAGGAACAGCAGTGCCAGGAGCACAAGGTGGGAACCCAGAGGCCCCCAAACCCACCTGTTGTCACCAGGGCAGGGGGAACATCAGGAACAGCAGTCCAAGGGACACCAGTTGGGAAACCAGTGGTCACCAGCTCCTTCTTTCCCTGCAGATGGTTTCCAAGCTGCCCTTGATGAAGACCATTTGCAACCTGCACTTGGACAAGCTGGAATTTTTCCGTCTCCTGCACCCAGAGACCGCCATGAACTTCCCCCCCCTCTATAAGGAGGTTTTCAACTCGGAGCTTCAGTACAGCGACCCACGGGAGAGCTAAGGCCAGCAGCCACCAGCCCCCTTCGAGTCCCCCAAAATTTGGAGATGAACTACACTTCAGAGGTTTGGGGCAATTTATTTAAATTGAATAATCAAACTCAAGAGAAGCCGGGGGGGCTGTGGTGCCTCCCCGGCCCCGTCTCCTCGCTGTGGATTGCAATAGCTCTTGAATGTAAAGCACCTTGAAGGAAAAAGCAAATGGACTTTGCCATACCAGTGAAATGAATGTGAAATCTCTGCTCGGGAGAGGAGATGCTCCTGGCAGGGGAGAGGGACCAGCACGGCCCTTCCCGCTGTCCCAGCTGCACCCTCCACTTCTGGTTTTTATTTGTTTGGGGTTTTTTTAATTAATATTTTTATTTTATTTTTTTTTTTACCCAAACACAAGGCATGGGATAAAGAAGGGGCAATGCTGACTCAGCTGGATGGGGTGAGCTGGGCTGGTTGAGACTGGAGCTGAGGAGAGGGGAAAGGCAGAGCCTTTGGTTTATGCCTTTTCCCACGGGTGCAGTGAGCCCATGGGAGCTTGGCCAAGAAAGACCTGGCTGTGGCTGGGAGAGGATTTTCCTGGCACAGGATTTTCCCATGGAGCAGACTGGTTCAAGGGAAAGGATGCCTAATACAGTAGGTGAAAAGTTTTTCAGGGTCTCCCTGCCCTCCATCAGAGCATTTTCCCAAATGCCCTGATCATTTCCCATCCAGCTGGGCGACTGCCTGGCTTTTCAGAGCTGATCCTGCAGGCTCACCTGCCTCGTGCCACCTTTCCCCACCCCAAAATGCTTTTCAAAGCCTGTGTGACTGCAGCCAGGGCCCGGCTCCAGCTGCTCCCCACCAGAGGCACCGTGGGTGCCGAGTGGTGCCGGGGCTGTTCCTGTCCCCACAGTGGTCACAGCAGTGGTGACTCTCTGGGTGCTGGTGTTGTGTGTAGTTTTCTCATTGAGCCCATTAAAACTTCTCCATGGCTCAGCATCCAGAGGAGGGTTTGTGGCCCTTCCTCCACGCAGCCCAAAGCTGATCCCACCCCTGGGTTCCCCCTTCCCTCTTTGGCACCACCAGGAGCACAGTCATGGCTGCTATTGCAGGTTAAGATGGACTCAGGCTCTTCCCCTCAAAGAGCTCCTTAGAATTGTTATTTTGGGATTTGTTCTATATTTAGAAGGATTTAGGAGCTTTTTAGGGGGAGAAACTGCCCATTGGGGTCAAGGGGAAGCAAAAGGTCCCTTCAAGGAATAAGGATGATCAGAAGGAGTGTGGTGTGTTTGGGACCTGCTGCTCTGAGCCTGGGAGGCTCAGAAGGTGACAAAGGGAAGGATTTGTGCGGTGATGCTGCGACAGTCCACGGCAGTGGGAATGCTTGAGAGACTATGGCTCTGCAGATGTGTTTTCCGTCCCTGTTCCTGCTCCTCCTGCAGCAAATGCCAAAAACTATAAGGGAAAAACCTGCTCCGAGGCAGCCCCGCTTTCTGCTGACAAAGGGCTAAAATCCCAAGCCCCTTCCTGCTTCGTGGTGATTTCTCATGCGTCCAACCCCGTCCTCCAGCAGTTTGGATCATCTCCAAGTGTGAGGTTCAACTGCATCCCTTGAACTAAACGAGCAGCTTTCTTAGTGATATTAGGGGTATTCATGCTTTTGGTTAAAAGACCTCGTAGGGAAGACCATGGGCCAACCTTGACCAGGGAAGACTCGCCAAGAAGCCGATGGGATTTCTGCTTTGGCCAAAGGCACAGGGAAATGCGGGACCGTGCTCCTCCCCAGCAGCTGCCACCTGCCATGTACAGGGTTTGCAAACCACATCTGAACTGCTTCTCAGAGCAGATCAGAGCCCTCGGTTCCCTCTCCGACGGCGTTGGAGCCCAGGTCTCCAGGAAAGGCCACCGACCCTCCCACGGCCCCGCGCGACGTCGAGTGCCAACGTGTCGTTCCCGTTCTCCAGGGTGGGGATGTGCCCCGCTGGTTTCCCACCCTCTCGACTCCTGAAGCTTTGACACAAGGGAGAAGTCAGTACTGCCTTTTACGTCCAGAGGGTTGTGCCTTTTTTTTTTTTTGGAAGCATCATTTCCGACAGCACCGTTCACTCCGCGGGGAAAGCACCCTGAGGAAAGAAATGACTGTGCTCTGCAGCTCGCCCTCGGTGTCTGCGGGACACCAGCGCTGCCTTTCCCGGAGGAAACAGCCGCGGGTGTTCTGAAATGTTTGGGGGAAAAAAAAAAAAGGAAAAAAAGCACACACCCTTGTTTTCACCCTCAGTATTCGCCAGCCAACACGCACCGATGGTCAACGTCACCGATTTCATTTCATCCGGCAAAGAATCCAAGAAAGCACCTTAACTCGGGAACAGCCCTTGCCACCGGCTGCCTTTTCCTGGCTTGTGACACAGCGTCCACCTCATGGGAGAGATTTTGGATCCTGAGCAATAAAAGCCCCCGTGGGAATCTAGGGAAGACTGGAAGTATTAAAACACGTGTAACTCAACCTGCCAAACCGCGGGGAACCTGCACTTTTTCACTTCTCTTTAACGGAACCGACTTGATTCGATGATTTCTTGGGAGGGGATAAGTGATTCCGTGTCGATTCAGTGATTTCTGGCCTGGGCCAGGCGAGGCACATGGAAAGGGATGGGAAGGGCTGTGGCCAAGGCTGTGCCAAGGTCTCTCATGCTCCCCTGGGCCTCTGAGAGCAGCGAGGCCACAGGGAAAGGGCGAACGACCAAACCTGGGTAGAAATGCCTGAAAAAGGGAGATTTCTGCTCTCCCTGTGCCAGGGCTGTGTGTGCCCACTGGGGATGATGCCCAGGAGCCCCGAGACCCCTGACTCGCTCTGATGCTCCGTATCCTGGAGACGTTTCCACCCCTCCAGCCATGGGACATTTGGCCACTTCCCTTTCCAGCAGCCCTGGGCAGCCTTGGCCGCCAGCGATGGCTCTTCTCCAGACCAAGATTAATTTAGTGTTTGTTTGTTTGCTCTGGCAGTTTAGCTGAGTGTCCATTTCCACCTGCAGAACCCTCACACTGTGTATAAAAATGGATCAAAAATATATATAATATATATTCTTGTGAATGTTGGTGCAAAAGAGAAAAATATATAAAGTTTCAGTCGGTTTTATGTTATTTTTTATCTCTTATGAATGAAAGGAAGAAATGGAAAACCTTTTATTTCCATTTACCACCCTCCACACACACACCTACCTGTAGATACCAACAGGTTTTATGGAAATGTTTTACTTTTTAGATTTAGGAAAATGCTTCTGTTCTCATTGAATGTTCTGTCTTGTAAGATTGTAATTTCTATTTTTTTAAAGAAAAGAAAATAACTAAATAAAATTTCCTCTTTCAGACCAGTCAGCTTAGGAAGGGAGGGCAGGGGAGGGAGAAATGTTTATTTAAGGACAAAACTGTTGTCTGAATTTTTCATGACATTAAATAAAAAGTAATATAATGTATGGATGAAAACCTTTTTATTGAGGTGTGTTCTAGAGGTACATAGATGTATATTGCACAAAATTTACAGGAAGAAAAATAAAGTCTGTTTTGCAAGGTAAAAAAATAAAATAATGTTGGAAATAGTGATTTGAAATTTTAGCAAAGGATGAGACTGGAAGGGAACCTCTTAAAAACATGGAAAAAACCCTTTAATTTCTTCCATGTCTCAGGACCCCCAGATGTAACAGAATCCTGGAGTGGTTTGGGTTGGGAGGAATCTTAAGGCCCATCCAGTCCCAACCCCTGCCATAGGCAGGGACACCTTCTACTGTCCCAGGTGGCTCCAACCTGGCCTTGGACACTTCCAGGGATGGGGCAGCCACAGCTTCTCTGGGCACCCTGTGCCAGGGCCTGCCCACCCTCACAGGGAAGGATTCCTTCCCAAAATCCATCTATCCTGTGCAGGATTTGGGCACAAGAGTAGATTTCACGTGTTGGAAGGTGTTCATTGTTCACTTAACACCAGGTACATGCTGAAGTGGGCTGGGAAGAGGCTGGATTTGTGCCCAGAACCCGTGTGTTGAGTTCCAAGAGCCATTGGAAGCACTTCCCGGCCCCAACCCACATCCTCCAGCTTGGGCACTCCAAGGGAGAGCCAAGATTTGGGAAAGGGCTTCCCCTGGACAACACCTCCAGGCTGAGAATATGGACAGCATGTGGCAGCACAGGGGACATGTTTTGGGGCAGGAGGCTGGGGACAGGTCTGAGGGGATGGTGTGTGTGGGCAAACAGTTCCCAGTTCTGGGAAGGAAGGAATGCCCTCGATATAGAGGGACAGTACATGGCTGGACATGATACAAGGGGCTGAGGACAGGGGCTCAGGGAAGGGCTGGAGCTGTGTCAGGGCTTGGGATGGATCTCAGGGCAAGGTTCTTCCCCCAGAGGGGGGTTGGGCACTGCCCAGGCTCCCCAGGGTTTGGTCACGGCCCCAAGGCTGCCAGAGCTCCAGGAGGGTTTGGACAACGCTCTGAGGGACAGGGTGGGATTGTTGGGGTGTCTGTGCAGGGACAGGGGTGGCACTGGATGATCCTTGGGGGTCCCTTCCAGCTCAGGACATTCCAGGATTCTTTGGTTCTCTGGTTGAACACACAGACAGGTCCAAGGTATCGCCGGTTGTGAAACATCCCAATCCCCTCCTTGTTTCCCTCTGCTCCCCTGGGTGCCCATTCCCTGCTCGCTGTGCAGACCCACACTTGTGTCCCTCAGCAGCACAGCTGGACTGTCCTGGAGCTCTGGGGCAGAGGGAAATGATGAGAAGGGATCCTTGGAGCAGCACATTCTGCCAGTGCCAGGGTCTCACCTCACCAACCCCGGGGCACAGCACAGCTCCCCTTCCACTTCCCACCCAGGGAGCTCATAGCATTGCAGGATAAATCCTGGCTGCCACTGAGAGCTGGGAACAGCCAGAAACAGGGCACGGCTTGTAGAGATGTCGGGAAGGGTCATCGCCCCCTTTGGAAATGCAGGGAATAGACCCGGAGTGTCCCGGCAGCCGCTGTGTCCTTGTGGGATCGCACGGGGAGCAGCCGGACCCGAGGGTGTCACAGCCGCTGCCCCCTGCAGTCGCTGCACAGCGACACTGTCACTGGGTTTTCATTTAAAAAAATACGGGTTATTTCTCATAAAAATATATATTATATATATATTTCCATATATATATTTCCCATATATATTTCCCAATCAAGTTTTGGTGTGCGGTTTTTTTTTGGTGGGTGGGTTGGTTTGTTTGGGAGGGGTGAGGGAGTAAATAAATTTACAAATTAAAATGCTTCAAAAATCGCTTATGAAGAGCTGCTCTTTAAACAGAACATGTTCAGGGCAAATGTTCTCCCGGGAAAAAGCTGGGAATTGTCAGGGAGGGCTCCCACCTTCAGCCCAAGAGCCCTGGGAGAGAGGCAGCAGGATGGAATTCCATGGTTGTTCCCTGGGATAGGAGATAAGAGTTTGGGATACGAGGGTGACCTGGGTGGTGGGTGGGTCCCCCAGTAGGTGCTCCCTGTTTTACTGGTCCAGCAGCACTGGATTTACTGGGGCCGAGTGACCTCTACTGGTTTATCCCCAAAATATTCGCCGTGTGTGTGTGTGTGTGTGTGGTCCGGATGGATGGAGGCAGGAAACCTGATCCCTCCTTCCCAAAAATACACCTGCCCGGCTGGGAAATGCTGGAGGCAGTGGCATTGCTCGTGCCCACTTCGGGGACCCCCAGGGAAAATCCCCAGGAAAACTGGGCAGCGGCTGGATGCAACCAGTGACCCCCCAGAGCTGCATTTTAGGGCACTTGGGCAGAGTTTGGGGAAGTTTGAGGGAAAATTTACAGAGAGGGGTCTCAGCATTTGCTCAGCTAAGTGGGATGAAGCTGGAACACAGCCCTGAGCTGGGATGCTGTGACAGAAACAGCAGCCCCAAGGCTGGAAATGTTCTTTAAAGTAGAGTTGGGGTTATAAATGGCCACATTTAAAGGATTTTCAGAGATTTTGGACCCCTGAATGGAAGAGGGATCCGTTTCCCTTTAAGAGTCTAATGCAGTGCAAACAAGGAGTTAAGGAGCTCCAGAACCAAACAAAAGCATCCAGGACCAGAAAAGGAAATAACTAAATAAAATTTTCTTTTTCAGAGCAGTCAGCTTAGGAAGGGAGGGAGAATTGTTCATCTAAGGACAAAGCTCGTTGTTGGAATTCTTCATGACTTTAAATGAAAAACAATACAGTGTGTGTGTGAAAACCTTCCTGTTCAGGTGTGTCCTGCAGGGACAGAGACGTGCATTGAACAAACTTTGCAGGAAGAAAAATAAAGCGAAAAAAAAAGTCAGACCAGAATCATGGAACGATTGGATTGGGAGGGACCTTAAAGCCCATCTCCTTCCACCCCCTGCCCGGGCAGGGACACCTCCCACTGTCCCAGGTGGCTCCAACCTGGCCTTGGACACTCCCAGGGATGGGGCAGCCACAGCTTCTCTGGGCACCCTGTGCCAGGGCCTCCCCACCCTCACAGCCAACAATTCCTTCCCAATATCCCATCCAACCCTCCCCTCTGGCAGTGGGAAGCCATTCCCTGTGTCCTGTCCCTCCAGCCCTTGTCCCAAGTCCCTTTCCAGCCCTTCTGGAGCTCCTTTAGGCTCTGGAAGAGGCTCCAAGCTCTCCCTGGATCCTTCTCTTCCCCAGGTGAACATTCCCAGCTCTCCCAGTCCGTTTCCATAGTAACAGCTCCAGCCCTTGGAGCATCTCCCAGTTGTCCCCGGGCAGAGCCCTCCCGGCGGGGTCGGTCGCAGTACCTCGCTCAATTCTGTCCCTACCGGCCGCCGTACAGAGCCCGCTCCCCTCCCCTCCGCCCCGCCCTTCACATGACAGGGGAGCGGCGGCGCCGCGGTGCATCCTGGGAGTTGTAGTCCTCGGCGCGGGACGCGCAGTGACGGCCTCCATTAGCGGGACTCAGTTTCCCAGAGCGCCCCGCGGCGGCCCGGGGGGAGCGGGACCGGGACCGCGAGCGGGAGCGGGCGGTGAGGAGGGAGCGGGGAACCGGGACCGG
>VXBA01004430.1:410562-433916 GCA_013399895.1 Serilophus lunatus | reverse complement strand
GGGGGGGACACGGGGGGGACGGGGCCCGGCTGAGCTGCTCCTGCCGGGGAGGGTCGGGTCGTGCCGGGGGTGGTTTGGGTTCCAGCGCCTTCAGGGGTTACCCTGGGCAGAGGCAGCGCCTGGATGTTGGAATTCTCTCCCCCCACCCCGCTCCGGTCTCGGTGTTTTGGGAGCAGTAACTCGCTCGGGAAACTCCTGCGTGGCACCTGTGATGGAGAGTTAGAAATTAAGGCGTTAGTGGAGGGATTAATACAGGTTTTTAATGGGGTCATTCGTGTCTGCAGCCCGGGTCTGTGTGAGGCCCGTGTGAGCAGGGGTGGGACAGGCCTGTGCCCTGAACACTTGGTCTTTCTGTGGCTTTTCTCCTCCCCTGGAGCCTTGTGGGGCTCTGCCCCGAGGTGCTCCAGCTTCACTTCACTTTTGGACGTACCCAAAGCCACGTTTGTCTGCTGTGGGTTTTGAGCACCCAAAGTGAGGCTCCTGCCCACCTGCCGAGGCAGCAGCTCTGTGAAGAGGCTGGGGGAGACCTGAGGGGGATTGCTCCCCGTTCTGCCATCCCCCAAGGCCCAGGAGGGGAGGGGACAGACCCCCCTGTACAGCCAGAGGTCCCCAGGAAGCTCCCAGCAGTCAGGGCTGGCATGGGAGGGGGAATAACTGGTGACTTCCCTGTTCCCTGTGCCCTTTCTCAGGGCAGTGCTGCCATCAATGCTTTCCCCATTCTCTCTGGTCATACTGAGTGGCTTCTGGAGTTCTTTTTATTGGCTGGTTGTGTCCCTGCAGGGAGAGGAAACAGCGCCGAACACAAACTGTGTCAACTGTGCAGGGGCTGGGCTCACAACGCCGAGCTGGACGTTTTGGAGTGACCTCTGCTGCCTGGGAAGTTCCTGAGAAATCTGAGGGGCTGAATGAGACTCAAAACCAGCCTTTTGCCTCAAACTCAGTGCAGAGTCACTGCTTTCTCTTCAAATTCAACTGGAGGGCCCATGAGCAAGGCACTGATGGGAGCACTGCAGGCTGCACTGACTCCCTGCTGAGCTGGGTGGCTTCAAACCCACAGATCCCTCAGGGTGCCATTGGTTCTGGGCTCTTCCAAAATGTCTGGGCTCTGCTGGCTTGTTATTCCTGAAAGCTTGGTAGCCCCACAGTTGCTCTCAGGAGGTGGGTGTTGTGCCCAGGTTTCTCTTCCCTCCTGTGCTCTGATCATTAAATCCCTTTTGGATGAGGGAGAGGTGACAGTTGTGCTCCACGTTGGGATCCTGCCCTTCCACTGCTCTGGGTGAAACCCTGGAGTACAGATCTAGATGCAGAATCTCAGAGTCATTTTGGTTGGAAAAGCCTTCCAGGATCATCATGTCCAAGCTGTGCTCTATCCCCACCTTGTCCCTGATGCCACATCCAGCCCTTCCTTGGACACCTCCAGGGATGGGGACTCCAAACCTCCCTGGGCAGCCCCTTCCAAGGCCTGACCCCCCTTTCCAGGGGGAAATTCCTCCAGGTGTCCAACCTGAGCCTCCCCTGGTGCAGCTTGAGGCCATTCCCTCTTATCCTGTCCCTGGTTGCCTGAGAGAAGAGTCACCAAATCAGAATGAAAATATAAAAGCAGTGCAGAAAATACCCTAAAGCAAAGTGTTAGAAGCTGGGGAAGTCTGCTGGATGGAAAACTTGGGATGTGGGTCTGAGTTTGGCTGGGACATCTGCAGGGATTGGGAGGAGCTGGGAATCTGGGCTTGGGGACGTGCCCCATGTCACCAGGGGGGTTTGTGGCAGAGCAGGAATGGGATCAGCTCTCCCAGCTCCATGGTAGGACTCCTCTCTTGGCTTGGCTTTATTTATTTCTCTTGCCACCTTGCCCTGGTTTTCAAGAAAACAATAGTGAGAAATAACTGGAACTTTAAAAACTGATTGACGTGGGCAAAAAAAAAAGAAGAGGACAAGAAGGGGACAAAAAAAGAAGGAAGGAGCAACTTACACAGTAGCAGGACTGCAAGGGATAATGAGGAAGTTTGCTGATGACAATAAATTGGGAGGAGCTGTTTACTGCATTTAAGTCAGAATTTCTGACAAATGTCAGAGCTGGACAATCCCCAACTCTGTGACCTTTAACAAGGGCAGGTGCCAGATCCTGCCCCTGGGATGGGGCAGCCCTGGAGGCAGGGACAGAGTGGGGAGTGAGAGGGGGGAGAGCAGCACCTCAGGAAGGGACCTGGGGGTCCTGGTTGGTGACAAGTTGGATCTGAGTCACCAGAGTGTCCTGGCAGCCACAAAGGCACCACAATATCAGAAGGATCTGAAGCTGTTGGAGAGTGTCCAAAGGAGGGACATGGGGCTGGGGAAGGGTCTGAGGAGCAGCTGAGGGCACTTGGCTCGTTCAGCTGGAGCAGAGGAAACTGAGGGGAGACTCCTCGGGGTCTGCAGCTCCTCCCGAGGGGAGGCGGAGGGGCAGGGGCTGAGCTCTGCTCTGGGACCAGGGACAGGAGCCCAGGGAAGGGCTGGAGCTGTGTCAGGGCTCGGGATGGATCTCAGGGCAAGGTTCTCCTCCCAGAGGGGGGTGGGCACTGCCCAGGCTCCCCAGGGTTTGGTCACGGCCCCAAGGCTGCCAGAGCTCCAGGAGGGTTTGGACAAGGCTCTGAGGGACAGGGTGAGATTGTTGGGGTGTCTTTGCAGGGCCAGGGGTGGCACTGGATGGTCCTTGAGGGTCCCTTCCAGCTCAGGAGATTCCAGGATTCTGTGATACTCCACATGTGCCTAAAGCAGATTCTCACAGATAGTCCTTCATGAAATTTTCCCTAATCTGAGGTGCTGAAAGGTTTCCCACTGCAGCCACATTGAAAGGAATGATGTTGTTGTCTGCTGAGAAAAACAGCACTGCTTGTGTTCGTGTCTTGGTTTAAGAGGGAAATGGTGTCCCTTAGGCTGACACAGGACATTTTGTCTGTGAGGAAAAGCTCTGACTGTCTCCAGTGAACCCCTGAGTCATGTGCATTGGACTGTAAACTTTGGAGTTATTCATTGACCATGGATGAGCACAGTGGAAAAAGGAAGTTCACTTCACACCGTGGTTTCCTTAGTGTGGGGGGGCTTTTCCTCCCTCCACAAGTAGTGGGTCACAGATGAAAAAAGTCTCTGCAGTGAAGTGCAGGGAGTTGGATTTTGTCTATTCCCAATTAAACTGAAAATGTTCTGGTGCATAAGGGGCTGATTTACATACTGGGGAGAGACTATTTGCAAGGCCATGTGGTGACAGGACAAGGGGAAATGGTTTCCCACTGACAGAGGGCAGGTCAGGTGGGGTTTTGGGAAGGAATTCTTGGGAAGAAGCTGCCTTTCCTTTCACTGGGAGCCAGGGTGGAGTCTCAGTGCAGCTGAACCAGTGGAAGGTCAGTATATCCCAGGAAGTGATTATTCAGTGTATTCAGATTGTGTGTGCTTGTCCTTGCAGAGAGAAATATTCTTAGTGCTGCTTTGTGGATCCAAACCACGTCTTTCTTTAGGGAAGTGAGTTGTTGTCCCACGGACTTCTGTGAGATCACTCATGGAAGCAAAGGTGGCTGAAGAGGGGAATATCCAGAAGTTTCTGTCATAGCTTCTTTGGTTATCCTAGAATTTCCTGGGTGGGAAGGGACCCACAAGGCTCATCAAGTCCAACTCCTGGCCCTGCACAGGACAATCCCAATTTCATGTACTCTGTCTTCAAAGCACCAAACTGAGGTTTAGGAAAGGAGCAGGTAGATGAGAATTGGGTGAAATGGGAAGGGAGAGCATCACCAGGATGCTGCTTTCTCTGAGGTTTTATCTATCTATTTGAGTCAGAGCCACTCAACAGCAGCACAGTCACCTCCTTGAGACAGGAGGGCACAGAACCACTGTTGGGCCACGATGGCACCATTGAGCCAGGAGTGTGTCCCTGGATTTTTCCTCCTGATCCTTCTTCCAGTGGACAGACTGATGCCTCCCACCTCTCTGCAGCTGTGGGACACTGGCCCCGAAGAGCAGGAACTGAATATCCCTCTTCTGAAGAAGGACCTTTATCATTTGCTCATCTTTTGGTGAAAGATTCCTTTCCTTTAGTGCATCAGCACCACTGGTGCTCATTTGTCCTTCCCCCAGACTTTATGGATCCCAGCTGCACAAGGGTGGGGTGAAGTTTTAATTGTGTTCTTAACTGTCTTCACATCTTACCTTCTATTCACACATTTGTAAAATGCAAACCCAGAGGCTTCCACTTGTGACCCTCAGGTTACAAAACACTGTCAGACTCTGTGTGCTGTTGGTGTTGTGGGACAGCCCGGGGGCCTCAGCTGTGACAGGGGTCCCCGAGCAGCTCTGTCCACCCTCTGTGGCTTTCCTTAATCTGGAATAACACCTTCTCCTCTGTGTGGGCACAGAGCTTGTACCTCAGTCCCTCCCCGCACAGGAACAAGGGGCCTGGGCACTCCCTGTTCTTACCCGAGCGCCGTCGTCTCCAAGGATTGAGCTCAATTCAAAAGGGAATCAAATGCCACCCCAACACAAGGATTGTGCCAATGTGAGCTCTGCAGCCTCCAGAGCTCACCCAGGGCAGCCAGGGGGACAGCCCAGAGGTGCAGCAAAGCTGCTGTGACTCCCAAGGGATTTGGGGACAGCGTGGCTGTTCTCACCCCGGGGCTGTCTGTGCTGGCAGCAGCACAGGGGGGAGGTGGCTGTGTTCTGTTTTGGGGGCAGTTTTTAGGGTGCCCTCATTCCTGATGCTCCTGTCAGGCCCTGCAGTGCTGGTTTGGAGGGTTGGTTTGTGTGTTCTGAGATTCCATTTGGGATTTGCAGGTAGGAACACACCATGTTTTATCTGTAATGAAGGAGGGGTGGAATTAAAGCTCAGCACAGACCTCTCTGTCTTTCATCTGTGGGATCAGCTCTGCCAAAAGCAGAGTGCTGGGTAAACCTCCCAGGATTTGCTTCTGCCAGAGTTACAGCCACATTCAGTGGAGGGAACAGGAAAAATAAAGCTGTTTTAGGAAGGATTGTACAGAATTGCTAAAATACTGAGGGCTGTCGGGTTTGGTGTAGCAGCTGGTTGTTTTTTTTGTCAAACAGGAGTGAACTGCCCAGCTAACAGGGATTATCTGTTTGTTCCAGGGGCTGGGAAGGACCACAGAGAGCCAGAAGCCAACAAATCATCTCAGCACCTAAATGAGGCATTCATTCTGGTGAGCTCACAAATTTCTCTTTCGTGTTTGAGCTCTGCTGGGTCCCCCCCGACCTGTGTGGCTGCACATGGAAGGTGCAGATGTTCTGGCAGGGGGTCCCTGAGCATCCTCAGCCTCTGCCAGGGGCTGCCAAGAGCACAGTTGGTTGTTGCTGGATATACAAACCTTAGGAAGGGCTGACAGTGGGGCTGCCAGAGCTTCCTGGGAACAAGGAGAACTCAGAATCTGTTCTGGGACATTCCAAACTTCATGTTTTGGGTGATTGGAGATGAGTAGTTGTTGGTGGTGGTGACCCTGGGCTCTGTCACACACTGTGCTGGAGATACTCCCAGTTCCAGGAGCTTTTCTGGGTGCTGGTTAGTGCTGACCTGATTTTCTTCCTCCAATAGATCTGTTGCTCTGTCTGAAACCTCACCAGGGAACACTTCTCATAAAAATGGCAGGTAAGAGCTGCTCAAATATGGCAGAGGAGGGAGAGTGGTTTCAAAAAGTGTTGTTCATTATGCTGTGGTGGCTGTGATGGGTCAGGAATGTGACCTCTGTTCCTTCCTGAGATCTCAGTGATCCCTAAAGCTCTTCAGCTGCTTCCCTTGCCTTGGTCACATTCACTTTCCTGCTGTGTCCACTGTGGAGCTGTCACCTGAGGTCACTGCTCAAGTGATAAAGGCTCAGCTGGGACTTCCTTGAAAGCTTTGGGAGGATGGAATTTATTCACAAAAAAAAGGTACATGAGAATAATTCCTTCCTTACAGAGGCTTTCCACAGCATTCCCAGCTGTGCCATTGGTATTAATCCATCTGAATTTTACTTTTAGTGAAATCAGTAACAAAATTCCAACTTTTTTAAGATAAGAGAAAGTCTGGAAGTTGCCCCCAGCTGCTGCTCATTGGTGAAGCAGTTTGGATTGTGGAAGCACTGGGTGTGTCTGCTGATCTCATGTGTTGATCCCAGCCTTGATGGGAGAGCCGTAGCACTCCAAGCTGTGCAGTCAGACAGGAAAGGGGATATTTTAATTTCATTTCTTTGGGTCTAATCTCAGGAATAACCCAGAACAGCTGGAAACTGCAGGATGAGGAGAGGTGCAATCCCCATCTTGGTGTACCTTGCAAACAGTTGTGTTGGTAATTGGAGCATTTTATGGGCTTGAAAAATGACAAACTGCAGTGACTGGTTGGTTTTGGCTCAACCATCTGGGAGCTCTGCACTAGAAACTGGCACAGCTCTGCTGCCCAGACAGAAAATGGAAGGAAGCAGAACCAAAGTAAAAATCTGCAGTTTCAAGGACAGAAAAAAAGTTTCCTCATCCCTCAGAAAAATTAAAAAAAATGTTGGAGAATCTGCTTTTACTGTCTTTGATTTATCTCACTGACTTCCCTAGAGACCTGTCACTTCAGCTTTAAAAGCTGTGCCCTCTCCTTTCCCTTGATCCAGCATTACTAAGTCCTTTTCCAGGCTGCAGGGACACACTGTGCAGGAGAAATCCCCTCAGGTGTTTATAGCAGGCAAAAAACTCGTGCTGAGAGGTCCAAATTCATGTGGACTTTGAAAGCAACTGTGGGCCATCAGCTCTCCCTGTGATGGCGTTGGCAGCAGGTGTTAACCAGTAACTCAAACCAGCTTAGAGGGCATCTGAATTACTGTGAAGTGGGTTTGGGGGAGGTGGCAGAGAAGGGGCAGAAGATTTAATGTTGATTTTTATAAGGAAAAGTCAAACTGGGCTGGTGACTTGAGATGTGATTCCATAGTTCCTTGTGTTGTGCTCCCCGTGGGCGTTCTCCTCACCAGATTTTCTGTGTGAAAATATGCATGAGGGGAAGCCTTTGCCTTCCTAAAGCTTCAGGCTCTTCCCTGCCAACCTTCAAACGAAGCTGAGGAGCTGCTCCTGCAAAATGTCTTCTCACATGGAGATACTGGGAAGAGCAGGGGAACTCTTGTGCTGACAGTTCTTGTTCAGACATTTCCTCTCGTCTCCTGTGCCATTTGGAGGTTTTCCCAGGACATTCTTCATCTCTTCCTCTGGCTGTTTTTAATTCTGTTTACTGGGGCTGAAGAAAACTAGAGACAATTAGTCACAATGCCCTGGAATCAAACTTTAATCAGCTCTGCACGGCAAGAGCAAACATTCCCAAACATGCAGGAACATCCAGGCACACACAGACAAATGTGGGAGCTGACAGCAGCTTCAGAGCAGAGGATTGGGGCATTTAATGACTTGATTTTAAAACATAATTTCTTCCCAAGGTAGACTTTTCTTCACCACATTGCTTTTGGCAGCGTTTGTTGATTTATTGTCTCTGAATGCAAAGATTTTGTTAGGTTTTTTTTTTTATTGCCTTTTTATTTTTTTTCCTGGGGCTTAATCTTGCAGGAAAAAACTTGAATGTACCCTTTTTTCATTAAAAATCCTGAGTCTTTTTAAAACAAAATGGTGGAATCACAGAATGATTTGGGTTGGGAGGGATCTTAAAGCCCATCTCATTCCACCCCCTTTCCTAAGGAACCTCATCCTGGTAAGTTTTTTTGCCTTGCAGCACCTTTCACACAACTTCACACTGATGTGTAAAAGTATTAAATGCACATTTCTCCTCTCCCAGCCTTGCACATACTGAAAGAAATGTCACTTCCACTGCTGAGGAAGGGCAACAAAACCTTTGGGGGGTCCAGGGTGAGGCTGAAGGTGCTGGGAGGGTGTGAAGGATGTGACACATGCTCCCACCTGAGGAGGTGTCTGCACCCAGCTGATACCTGTGTTCTGTTCTAGAAAAGGTGAATAACTTCCCACCGCTGCCCAAGTTCATCCCCCTCAAACCATGTTTCTACCAGAATTTTGCTGATGAAATTCCCATCGATTACCAGTTCCTGGTGAAGAGGATCTACCACGTGTGGATCTGTAAGTTGAGTGATGAAACTGTGCTGGGAAAAGGGTAATTAAACCCCATACATGCCAATGACTTATGTGCTTTAAAGTCTTGACTGCAATTTCTGATGAGGAGCAAGGATTCCTTTTAGGGTATTGTAGTATAACTTATGCCTAAATTTTAGGCTGCTATGCCTTGAATCTTTGGAGAATCTTGGAATAAAAGGAGTGTAGCAGTGCTAGAGAAGTCTGTTAGTAAATTTGAAGAGGGGAGGAAAAGCAGAATACATTTGATCCCTTTATTAATGTCAAGTGATCATAGAATTGTGGAATGATTTTGGTTGGAAGGCAGCTTAAAGATTATCCAGTCCCATCCCCTGCCATGGGCAGGGACACCTCCCACTGTCCCAGGTGGCTCCAACCTGGCCTTGGACACTTCCAGGGATGGGGCAGCCACAGCTTCTCTGGGCACCCTGTGCCAGGGCCTGCCCACCCTCACAGGGAATAATTCCTTCCCAATATCCCATCTGTCCCTGCCCTCTGGCAGTGGGAAGCCATTCCCCCTTGTCCTTTCAATCCAGGCCCTTGTCCAAAGTCCTTCTCCAGCCTTTTTTAACTCCATAAAACAGCCACCCTAAGGAAATTCCCAATTCCCCTAAAGTAAGATGAATAGGAGAATTTTAGCAGGGTAGTTAATGTGGCCTCTTTGCTGCTGCCTGGCTCCCAAAGTCCATGTAGGAAGGCAAAAATTCCCTCTTGTCTGTGCCATCCACCTTGGAGTAGAAGCTTCCCAATGTCTTCCAGCCACATGCTGGCTCTTCCTTAGCTCTCCACAGCCCCCCAGACATTCTTCATCCTGCTGGAGAAGGGAGCTGATCCTCTCTCACAGCTGCTGATGTGCTGATACTCTGTCAGCAGAGCTCTGGGCTCATGTTCTCTGCCTCAGCCATTCAAAAACCAGGAATGAAAACAGTCCATTCTTCTCCAAGGAATGCAGTCGGTGTGGCAGGCCTAGGAAACCACGGGGAATGCTTTGGAAGATTAAAAATCTTTTTACCTTGCTTATCTTTCTCCCCCCAAACACTTGTCATCCTCTTTTCCCCTCCTCACTGAGGGAAAGCTCGTTTTCTGCCAGCCCTGCATTTGGTGGTGTGGCTTTTATTCCAGATGCATGGGATGTGTGTAGGAGAGAGATTTGTGTGCATAAATAATGGCATAATCCATGGCTCCATTGTTCCTGGGTTCTGTGGAGCTGCTGCAATGAGCTCTGTAATTTTCTTGCCTGAAGAAGCTGCTTGTCCCTCCAGACTCACTGGGGTGATGTTGTGGCTCTAAAGCTGCCTTTGTCCTCCCCTCTCCCCAAACAAAGAGCCCCTCAGTGGAGTTCATGGCAGGCTGGAAGGGTGCCAGGGATTTGGGCATGGCCAGGAGACCTCCATCTGCACCAGGAGTTTGACATTTCCATTTGTAGCACGTTCCTGTTTGGGGTCTCCCCGATTTTTTGGGGGTCAAGGGATGAAGAGAGAGACATGTATAGGGAAGGAGGTAAACACTAACAAGCCAGTTTGAAAAGCAGAAACACACAAGTCGTTGCTGGAAGGGTGAATGCTCATTACTGTAATTGGATGTGAGCATTTGATTAAGGTGGAGGGTGGTTTGGAGAAGCCTGTACCAGAGCTCCCACTGCTGGAGAACAAACTCCAGGGAATTCCTTAAAACTTCATGGTTGCCCTTGGCTTGTTGTTGGGTATTTCGTTTGTTTGGGGTTTGTTTGTTTGTTTTTAACTAAGTAACTTTTGGAGAATAAATTACTGCTGAAAATAAAATTTTTGAAGTATAGCTAATTGCTGTATAAATGAAATTTCATAGAGTCACAGAACAGTTTGGGTTGGAAGGAACCTTTAAAGCCCATCCAGTCCCACCCCTGCCCTGGGCAGGGACACCTCCCACTGTCCCAGGTGGCTCCAACCTGGCCTTGGACACTTCCAGGGATGGGGCAGCCACAACTTCTCTGGGCAATTTAAAATAATTGAAATGTAATTTAAAATACTTAAAATTAATTTAAATAGCTAAAATTCTTTCTTCCCCCCAGTATTAAAACACATCCACTCCACTGTGGTTAAACCCTTGTTGGCTACTCAGAAGAAATTTTCTTTGTAGCAAAAAAAGTTTAATTTTAACTCTCAGGCCACGTGTAAGTCAGAAGCAGCAGCTGGGTTTGGATGCTTTCCACACTACATCCTCCTGACTCTGTTGGCAATATTATTTTACATTGACAAAACCTAGTAGTTGTTTAGGGTTTTTTGGTTGTTTTGGAGTTGATCAGGTGGGTCTGTGCTGAAAGGGAAGAGCCAGAGTGACCAAGCCAGGGATGTGCAATGAGCTACAGAGCCAGAGCATGTAGGGGAGCAAGGGGCAGGCAGGACATGGTGGAGAGGAATTCAGGGATTTCATTTGGACTGAGAGGCCACGGTGCAAAGCGTCACTGTCAGCTCATCACCAGCTGTGCTGGAGGGTCTTTGGGGTTTGGACCCTTCACCTTCTCCTTTCTCTGTGCTCACTGATAAAGGTTTCCACAAAGTTTTTTAGGAGTTGCCACCTGTTTTCCAAAACAGGAGCTTGCAGTTGGGCCTTGGACACTGGCAGAGCCTGGGGGGATGCAGGGAGTAAAGCAGGGAGCCCCTGGCATGGGGCTGAGCCCAGCCTGTCAAAGCTGGGGGGTGAGCAGCCCCCCTTTCTAGGGATGTGAGCTCTAGGGAAAGGGGGGAGCAGCTTCACTTCATGAACAACCACTTAGTGCAGCACTGCTGCGCTCTGGGGGCCTTTGTCAACTGCTCCCTTTTATCCAAGTGACAGGAACAGGGATATGCAAAGGCCTTTAAGGCACCCCTATGGTCCCATGTTCTCAGCCTGATCAGAGTTTGCTCATCCTCTCACTCAAGGCAGCACTTCCAAGGCCTCAAACTGACTTCCAGGGTTCCTCAGGGGCCCAGGGAAGTGGAGAGAGTCTGCAAGGCCCTGGGCTGGCTCTGAATGGCTCCTGAGGCAGCTCCAGCAAGCACAGAGTCCCTTTGAGGCGAGTGCAGGGCTGGATTCACCCCTCTCCTCTCACAGAGGATATTTTGCTACAGATGGAAATTGGACCTTGCCAATTCATAATAATACTGCCCTGAGGCTTGTGTTGGTCACACTGTTCCCAGAATGGTTCCCTCATCCCTGTGCTGCAGGATCCCCTCTGGAGCTCTGGGGTCACACAGGAGCCTGGAACTCAGAGCTGCTGCATTCCTGAGCTTAAGTTTCCCACTGCCCCAGGGACCCTTCCCATTACAGCACAGGGGCCTTCACAGAATCCTGGAATATCCCGAGCTGGAAGGGACCCCCAAGGATCCTCCAGTGCCACCCCTGGCCCTGCACAGACACCCCAACAATCCCACCCTGTCCCTCAGAGCCTTGTCCAAACCCTCCTGGAGCTCTGGCAGCCTTGGGGCCGTGACCAAACCCTGGGGAGCCTGGGCAGTGCCCAACCCCCCTCTGGGGGAAGAACCTTGCCCTGAGATCCATCCCAACCCCCTGACACAGCTCCAGCTGTGATTTTTTTATTCCCTTTTTTCCATGAAACCATGAAACTGCCCCACCCCACAGTCTTTCCTCTGCCCTGTTCCCAGTTTACTGCATCACCCTGGCAGTGAATGTCATCGCCTGCCTGGCCTGGTGGATCGGGGGAGGCTACGGGGTCAACTTTGGCCTGGCCATCCTCTGGCTCATCCTCTTCAGTCCCTGTGGTTACGTCTGCTGGTTCCGACCTGCCTACAAAGCCTTCCGGTGAGTAGGAGCCTGGGAGGTGCCTCTGTTCCATTTCCCTCTGGAAAAGAGCTGTGGTGTTACTGGGCACTGCTCCTGGGGAGGCCTCTCTGTCTGGGATAAAGATTTTTCTTGTTTGCTTTCAAAGTGAAGAAGAATGTGGTTGATTTTAAATGCGGGCGTAGGACTGAGGGGCACCTGCCTAAGGTTGAAATTTGTATTTTACTTAAAAATCTCAAGCTTAGCAGCACCCTCAGCTCAGCACAGCATCAAAATAGGTACTGATTTGGTAAAGCTTCATTGAGATTTATTTTGATGGAGGGCCATTAAGTTATTAGTTTTTGAGAACTCTTGTGGTTTCTCTCTCAAGCTACTTGAGAGCTTGGCTGCTTTGCTTTCTAGATAAAAGCAGTCCCCTGGAGCCAGTCCTTCTGAAACTCCACAAATATTTAAAGCTATCCTACATTTTCACTTTAATTAATAATCATTTGCATTTGCTCATGCCTGCTGTGGACAGGAGGCATCATTCAGACATTAATGCCTGGCAGAGCTGTGAGAGGCCTGAGCAGCTTCCAGCTGACACAGGGACAGGAGGGACCTTCCTGGTGTCACCACCACACCAGTCAGGGATTTGCACCCTGAGGGTGAAGCTCTTTCTGGTAGAACACTGGATTTTGATTATTCACCAGATTCTGTGATGAGCTGGTTTGAGTAACAGCAAAAGCAGCTGATGGAAATGGGAGGTGGCAGGTGGGACCTGTCTGTTTAGCTCAGGATAAATTAGTTGCTTAAACGCTCTTGTGAGTTTATACTTTGTGTGCCAACAGCCCTGGGCAGTGACTGCACTGGTGGTGCTTAAATCACCAGTGACTCCATTGTGGAGTACAGGGGAAGGCTATTTCTGATGGAAATGGAAGGTTGGATTCTTCTGAAAGTTCTAAATGACATGTCAACCCCAGCTCTGGACTCTCATCCTCTGAGCCTGAGGGTTTGTCCCAGTCCTGAGCTCAGAAGCCCCAGGGCCTCTGTTCAAAGAGGAATTTCCATTCTGAACTCTGGGAAAAATTACTCCTCCCCTGTGCTCCACAAGGGCTGTTTCTAATTATTTCTTTAATGTTGTTTGTGTGTGTTTGTGCAACTGAATCCTGAAAGGTCCCCGAGGTTACTCTGTGCACAGTTAAATAAAGACCTGACCCCAGGGACAGAGTGGGGAGCCCAGGGATCATTTGCTGTGACCTCAGCTGGGGAAGAGGCTTGGAAATCAGGGCAGAGGGGCAGCACTGCCGCTGTGGGATCACAACTGGGGATTCCAGAGCCTGGGTCAGACCCACGTGTTTTGGAGGTGGCCACCCTTCAGTGCTGGCACCTTGTCCTGCAAGGACCTTCGTCATCCCGCTGCATCCCAAATTAAATTAACTGCAGAGCCCTGGCTTGGGCAGAGCTGTAGCAAATCTGCACCAGAAAGCTGGATGAGAAATCACCTTTTCTCTGTATCCTCACTAATTCCTGCAGATCCTTTCAAATGAAGACTCCTCCAGCCCCTTCAGGACAGAGTTGCAAGAGTCTGTTTGAAGGCTGAAGCCTCGAGCCTAATCCTTGTTAATTGGATCCTGACAGGCCCCAGTGTGAGCAGGCCCTGTTTGGAGCATTTCTTTCACATTGCTGTGCTCTGAGGTGGTATTTGAAGGGAAGGAGCATAAGGATACTCAAGGATAACAAAATTCCATAGCTTCTCTGTGGCCACGTTTTAGAAGCTGATGGATACCTGGACCAACACAGGCAGCTCCAAGAAATGAGGATCTGGCTGGAGGCTTTTCCGGTTGTCTCACACAGGAAGGGTCCAGAGCCTGGAGTCCCACCTCCAACATCTCCTCCTTAGGCATCAGGGGCTAGAATTATAATGCTGGCAAACATTAACATAGTGAAAATAATTAAAATAACAAACATTTAAATACTGTCAGGGTTTAAGTTGGCAGTGACTGGAGCTCTTTTGCAAACTCCTCTTTGCACCAAGCTGCCTCATAATCAACTGTTTTGTGTAAATCTGTTGTATGAAATGATTGGCACTTTGAGTTCCTGTGAGAATTAGAAAGATCTGTATAATTTAATAATGATAGTTTGGGGAGGTTTAGATGTGCCTGATGTAGGTGGTTTAATGGGATGAAGATGTTCTGTGACAGAGCCCAGCCTTGGGTGGTGCTGTGCCCCCAGGGCAGACAATGAACATACTCTTGTTTGAGGTCATTTTCATGCTAATTGTTACCTGCATGAGTTCCAGGACCTCACCTGTACATCCTGAGGATGGGGAGCCTGCAGAGATGTGAATGTGCCTCTGCTTTCAGGGCAGCACCCCCTTCTCTTGTGGCTGTTTTCCCTCCTCTAATGTCCCAGTGCTGGATTATTAACCCTGGGCATATGAATGTAATGACAGGCAGCCACTGGGACATTCCCAGCTGGAATTCACATGCTCAGAGATCCCTTTTAGTGTGTGGACAAGCTCTGCCCACCCTGTGTGCCAGTAGCTGAGCTGGGCAGGTGTCAGGCTGGGCTGATGTTTGGTCAGAGGATGATTCAGACACTCAGTGCAGGAGACTCGAGTCTCTCCTCCATCATATGTGCAATTACTTGGGAAGAACAATTGCAAGAGCCAGGTTATTGGGAGGTAATAGGTGCTGCTGAGTCATGGAGCTGTGTGCTCTCACTGCCAGGGAAGAGGAGAAGCCTTCCAAGCAGGAATCCCTCCGGGAGACACCACGTTGGGGGTTTGTACAGGGAGGGGAGGAGTCAGACATCAGCATGAAACAACAACACGAGGTGCCAGTGCCCCCCTGACCTCCTCCCTTCCTCTGCAGGTCGGACAGCTCCTTTAATTTCATGGCCTTTTTCTTCATCTTCGGGGCACAGTTCCTCCTGACGGTCCTGCAGGCCATCGGCTTCTCCGGATGGGGGGCATGGTAAGCAGGATGCTCCAACAGCCTGACAGCAGGCACTCAGCTGTGGGCTGTTTCCCCCTGCTTTTTTGAGGAACTGGTGGGAGTCTGTGCAGGGTGGAGTGGGAGAAGCTTTCTGTTTTCCCCTGTGGCTGTATCTGCTCTTGGGGTGCACAATTCAGGTTTCATTGCTGTGCTGGCAGAACTCAAGGCCTGGTTGGACAGGTCTTGGAGCAACCTGGGATAGTGGAAGGTTCCCCTGCCCATGGCAGGGGTGGAAATGGATCTTTAAGGTCCCTCTCAAGCCAAACCATTTTGTGATTCTGTCATCTTCACCTGCTTATTCCTTACAGCTTCCCTCAGTGTCCATTTCTTTTACCATTTAACCAGTTTGAGGCTCAGCTTTGCCCTCCCTGTTGGCAGCACACGGTGAGTGGTGTGTGATGACTCACTGCTGGCCTATGGAGAAGTGTTGTGAGAGCTCTCCTGAAATAAATGGGAGCGTGTTAGTGTTTGTCCCTGGTTGTAATTGTTCCACAGAACTTCACAGAACATGCTGAGCTGGAAGGGACCCACAAATCCGTGGAGTCCAACCCTCAGCCCTGCACAGGCCCATCCCCAAGAGTCACACCATGTCCCTGAGAGGACCATCCAAACAGTTCCTGAGCTCTGGCAGCCTTGGTGCATTTGTTTGGCATTTTAGCATTCTGTAGAGGCTTGAGGGCAATTCCTGCTGAAACTACAAGTGACGGATAGTCCCAGCACACCTTGTAACACTGTTTCTGTAACTGTTGATGGCCTACCTGGTTATTGCCATCAAAGGAATAGAGGACCCTGGTATTCCCTGACCCTAGTTCTGGGCTCTAGATGCACAACTGAAAGCACCTTGGGAATAAATCAAACTCTGTGCAGGTGGCTATCCCTTAAAACTCTTGAGACTGAATTATCAAGGGGTGCTGACAAGTGAGAGTTAAGATCTTGGGGCAAATACCTGCTTTTAATTCTGTCTGTTTTCTTCATAGTTCATTTCATTTTCAAGAGCTTTAAAGCTGCCTTGTAACTTCTGGATTATCAATCACAGAAATACAGAAAGGTTTGGGTTGGAAGGAACCTTGAAGTCCATCTCATTTCATGGGCAGGGGCACCTTCCACTATCCCAGGTGGCTCCAACCTGGCCTTGGACACTTCCAGGGATGGGGCAGCCACAGCTTCTCTGGGCAACCTGTGCCAGGGCCTCCTCATCCTTATAAGTGGGTAAAGTTTTCTGATAACCAGGACACTTTAAAAAGTGAGTTGTGATGATGTTGTTTCTCTGTTTCCTGCAGTGGGTGGTTGGCAGCCATCACCTTCTTCAGCACCAGTGCTGCAGCTGCTGTGTTCATGCTCTTTCCTGCCATCATGTTCACCATGTCAGCGGTCGCGATGCTCATCTGCATTTTAAGGGTAGGTTCTTCCACTGGCAGGTGTCCCTGCCCATGGCAGGGGCTGGAATGAGATGGGCTTTAAGGTCCCTTCCAGTCCAAACCATTCCAGGATTCTGTGGTTCTTCACATCTCCGTCTGACTTGGATTGTCTGCCTTTTGTATCACAATAACATGAGGAGGCAGCTCAGCAGCCACCAGGAGCCATCACTGCCTCTACAGGTTGTACAGTATATTCAGCTGGTGTCTCTCAGGGTATCTGCAGGACAAATCCAGACAGCACAAGACAGCTCAGGCTGTTGTCACCATGTCATGTGGCAATGTTGCTTTATGTCACTCAAAGCAAACTTCTTGTGAAGCAACTTGAGGCCATGTGAAATGGGGAGGTTTAGACTGGATATTAGGGAACATTTTTTTCATGGTAAGCGTTGTAAAGCATTGGCACAGGCTGCCCAGGGCAGTGGTGGACTCACCATCCCCGGAAGCGTTCAAAAAATGTGTGGGTTTGTCCCATGGGGACACAGGTTAGTGGTGAACATGGTGGTGGTGCTGGGTTGAGAGTTGGGCTTGGTGGTCTTGGAGGTCCTTTCCAACCTTAATGATTCTCTGATTCACTGCTCCTTGGGAGGGCTAGTGATGGTGAAGGTGAAGCATCTGGCAGTGGGGACTGGGTGGCAGGGTGGGATATGGTCCTTGATTCTCTGCAGAAAGGATTTGGAGGTAGGACTGTCTGGAGAGCTTTGCCAGAAGGAAGAGGAGGAGCAAAGACAGAAGCTCCGTGGAATCAGCAGCATCAGTGTTGGAGAGGTTTCGGCCCTCTGGTCTGGTCTGGCTGAATCCCTTGCCTGAATCCTGGGCAGGAGGCTGAAATGAGTCCAATATTGGGTTAATATTATTTATTTGCACCTCTGTTCACTGTATTACTGCATTTTTTGTGCTTTTGCTCCTCAGAAATCCAGCTCTTGACAGAGAGAGGAACAAACCCGTGATCTGGTTTGGTGGCTGCAGCTCTGTGGAGCTTTGGGCACCTGGTGGTGACTCCTCTTGTTGTCCCTTCCATCCATCAGGTCCATAAAATCTACCGAGGAGGTGGGGGAAGCTTCCAGAAGGCCCAAGACGAGTGGAACAGCGGTGCATGGAGGAACCCCCCCAGCAGGGAGGCCCAGTACAGCAATTTTTCTGGGAACAGCCTGCCAGAGTATCCCACAGTGCCCAACTACCCCCCCGGAAACCAATGGCCTTAAGCAGCAACAGCTGCAAACTGCCTGGATTCTCTCCTTTTTGGTCTTTTTATTCTTGTTATTGGAAAAGATCATTTGCATTCCCCCCCAGGCACCCCACTCACCTCGGGGACCTTTTTGGTTCTTGTCTCCTGATCCCTGTGGAAGATCTGTGCTGTCAGCCCTTCCCACCTCCACTGCACGGCTGTGGCAGAAAGCTTTTTGTTTGCCTTGAGCTACCAGTATTTGCCTCGTTGCAGACTGAGGGACAAACCCTTCACTGCCCCTGCTTGAGGGAATCCTCTCCCAGCTACACCCAAAAAAAGGCTCTGCTTCCCCCAACAGCAACAGTACCAGAGCTGTTCCTGCTCCTGCTCAGCTTCCATGGAATGCACAGCACCCACTGCAGCAATCAGAGCATTAGTAGCTCCTGGATGAATAATGAGGAATTCTTCACTCTNCCCTGTGAGGAGCCCTGTAGGTGATGGAGCCATGGGTGAGTCACTCTGGTGGGAAGTCCACAGGAGTCTTCGTTTGCCTGGCTCAGACTGTTGTGATGCTACAAGTCCTGCTTTTCCTGCTGCCAAAGCTTTTTGCCGGATCCTCGTGCTTCAAAAGTGCAGATTCATCTCATGAGGTTAATGATTGCTCGCTACAAACCCCAGTCAAAGCCCAGTGGAAACCAGTGCAGAGCTGGCACTGGGTGTTGGTGACATTCACCCCGGTACAGGGACTCGGCACGAGGTCTCTCCACCATGTAACTTCCAGCCAGGCTTCGTGCTGACCCAAGAAATGCCCCACCAGACACACCTTGTCCTGTTGGGGCCCCCTTTTCCTGGGCTTCTTGCCAGCAGCTGGATGCAAGATAAGGATTGATCTCTGTGCTGGGGCCCCGGCGCGGTTTGGAAATGATTGTGTTTCAATGAATAGTTTAATTCTGCCTTGTGCTGGTGTAGCTGGACTCCAAATGTTACAGTGGGGTCTGGTAGACCAAGGGAAGCTCCTTAGTCCTGGTGGCTGCTGTGAGCTGGGCAGTCCTGGTCTGCAGCACTCCCCTTCCAGGAGAGATTCCTGCCTTTCTCCAGGGATCAGCTGAAGGGAGGATGAAGCTGTTGAGTGGGATTGATTTCCCCAGGAGTGGCCTTCACCTCATCATTCATCATCATTCTGTGCCTGCACACCAGGGCTCCTGGAGCCTGAGCCATCCCAATTCCCTGTGTCCTACAGCAATCCAGGCAGCAAAGGCTGCAGTTTCCTCTTTCCCTACTGTGATTTTTTTCAAACCTGGAAGGTCAATTCCCAGTATTTTAATAAGGGGTGAGCATTCCAAGTGTTTGGCTCCCAAAGTTTTGGCCAATGATCCAAAGTGCTCCATTTGGGACACCTGGGAGGGGTTGGGCACCCCAGGGGTCAGGCCCAGGGCCTGTCCATGGGGTATCAGTGGGATCACTCCAAATTCACCCTGAGCAACTGGAAAACAAAAACTGGCTCCTGGAAAAGGGACAGGGAGGTGGTCCTGGCTAGGTGGAATTGATTTGCAAGTGATCTTCTGAATATTTTCTCTACATGTGCCTTATCTAACAGAATCATAGTTCATGGAGGAGAATCTTCTTCCCCCTCATCTCTGCAGAATTCTCTATTTCTCTATTAACTCACCCTGTGTCACACTGTAAATAATGAGGGAAGCACAGCCTGGAGTCTGCATGACCCATGTTTCCAGGGCCAAAACCCCAACTGGAGGGCAGAGCCTCCCTGAATTTCAGTTTACAAACAACACTGACCCCCTGCTGCAGGACCAGCCTTCCACTGGCTCTGGGACACAGAACGTGCTCCCAACACCAGGGAGTTTTCCTGGTGGAAAGAGTGTGGGATGTGCTTGGAGCCTTCTTAACCAGAACACGACCTGATGGCGTTGTGAAGCTTTTAGGTGCCTTTGTCTTGTGTCAAGTGTAATTTTAAGTGTTCTTTGTCGCTTTGCCATTGGAGTGATAAAAGAACTGGCGTTGACTCCCTGGAAATACGATGGATGCACTACAGGAGTGAGGGGGATAACGGGGCTGAAGGTGGGATTGGCCACGCTTGGGAGCCAGGACAGGGTGCCCCCGTGTCCCTCAGCCCTGCCCCTCACCATCCTCAGCCTCTTGCCAAAATTCTTCAAAACCAATTGATTCCTGCTCTGTTTTAGTGTGTCAGGTTGGACAGTTCAAGGGAGCCCAGAGGAGAAGCATTGTTGGGGGCTCCACATCCTGCTTCCCTTTGGGCTTTTCCCCTTGGATAATCCGGGGGCTGTGTTGAAGCTCCCACCCCCTGTCACACTGACAATGTTTGACACGAGGAGAGGGGGTGTTTGGGAGCCTGCCCACTGGAATGGTTGGAGCTGGACACCAAAATCACATCCAATTAGTCTGCACTGCCCGAGATCCCTACGGAGCTCAAGGAACCTCCGGGTGGGATCTGCCATCTCATCCCACTCCATTCACCTCGATGCCAGAAACCGTAATTCCAGAAAGTTGACCCAACACGCTGCCTGAACAACCATGGCTTATGTTTTTGGACTCCTCTGTATGTTTTTAAATGTTTACATTAGATTTCTAAGGGTTCTTAACACCATTAACCTGGACCTGGCTCCTGGTTGGGTCCAGCGTCACGTGGCGTGTCCGTGTGCGATGTTTCATGTCACTCGTGGAGCTCTGGGTTTTGTTTGTGTTTTTCTCCTGATCACAAGACAATAAATGCTCATCCTGTGCTTGATGAGGAGAACTGGCCACATCAGAGAAGTGTCTGTTCCTAGGTAACCAGAGTTATCTGGCAGAGGGAAATGGCAAAATCTCTATTTTCCTCCAAAGTGTCTCCCCCACTGCATGTTGTTTTCTCTGTGAAAGAACAGCACGTTGATGGATGAGGCTCATCCTCTGTGCTGGGGACTGGATGCCCCGTAAGCTTTTGGCAAAGGTGCTGCCTTTATTCTTGTTTTCCAGCGATGGGAACAGAGAGCAGAAGTGGGTGATGGGGAGAAAGTGCCATGTCCTAAGTGCTGGGGCTGAGTTTTTCCTGGTCTCTCCAGAGTTTAGAGCCTGCTGGTATCTGCCTTCCTTAGTTTATGTCCCAGAGGAGAATGTTCTCCCTGGAGTAAATGGGCAGTGGGTGAGTTGAATCTTTCAGCATATGGCTGAATTTATTGCCCCATCTATGGAATCCCAGAATGGTTTGGGTTGGAAGGGACATTAAAGTTCATCCAGTCCCCCGCTGCCAGCACCCCCTATCCCAGAGGGCTCCATCCTGGCCTTGGACACTTACAGGGATGGGGCACCCACAGCTGCTCTGGGCAACCTGTGCCAGGGCCTCCCCACCCTCACAGCCAACAAACAATTCCTTCCCAATATCCCATCCATCCCTGCCCTCTGACAGTGGGAAGCCATTCCCTGTGTCCTGTCCCTCCAGCCCTTGTCCCCAGTCCCTCTCCAGCTCCTGGAGCCCCTTTAGGCTCTGGAAGGGGCTCCAAGCTCTCCCTGGATCCTTCTCTTCAGGTGAACACCCCCAGCTCTCCCAGCCTGGCTCCAGAGCAGAGGGGCTCCAGCCCCTGGAGCATCTCTGTGGCCTCCTCTGGACTCTCTCCACATCCTTCTTACACTGGGGGCCCCAGGTCTGGACACAGAACTCCAGGTGAGAATATGGAAATAAGCACATTGTGGCTTCACACCCCAGTTCTGCTCTGTAGCAGTCACTTAATCCTAAAAGAGCCGTTTCCATCACAGCTGCTCTTGCAACATCTGTTATCTCAGTGTCTGCCTTATCTCCAAAGCCCTGTGCCAGGTACCCCCTGCCAAGCCCTCAGCATCCCACTTTTTTCTGGCAGTGGTTCTCTACAGCTGCTGCTGTGCCCTGATGTGTTGAACATGGGGATAAAATGGATTTACCTCAAATTCTTGCTCCAGGGCCTCAAAATCTGAGCATGAGGCACAGTTTAAGCTCCTGCTCCAGCTGCAGCTTGTCACTTGGAAGCGAGTGGTTGTTTGCCTCTTTTGCAGGAGGATGGGGCAGAATTCATCAGGAATGTGTCTGAACATGGGGTGGATGTGCAGCCAAGCTCAGCCCCAGACCCTAAGGAGCTCCCACCAGGCTCAGGATCCCCAGGATCAGGGTGTGAGGGACACTGTGAGGCCCTGGCTTTTTCTTTTGTCTGGTTCTTGACGTGTTTTTGTCGCTTCCCAGGTCCCAAACGTGGATGTTCCACTCCAGGAAGGTGTCACCCACCTGCCCCTGGAGCAGCTCGTTCTTCCATGTGGGATCACAGTGGTTTCTTGTGTTGTCTGCTTGGGAATGAGCCTGAATTGTCTCGTGCCTGCAGGAGGGCAGGGTTTGGAGCTGGATGCTTCCCTGACACAAATTCCCTGGCTTTCCTCACTCCCCAGTGCCAGTCCCGTAGCACGAGCTGTCCCTGTCCCTGTCCCTGCAGCCCTTTGGCACACCATGGCCTGAAAACAAAACCAAAATTCCTTCCTTTCCCCCCTCTCCTGCTCCACGGGGTGGTTGAGTTCTCCAGCCAAACATCTGAACAACTTGTGAGTTCTCAAAGTGCTTGAAATCTCCTCGGTCTGGAGTGAGGTGGTGCAAAGGGGAGTGGGAGGGTGGCTCTGCCCTCAGGTGTTGGGGGTGATTTTATCCTCTTCTGGGGCCTCCTGAGCTGTGTCACAGCACAGGAACAGGATGGAGCAGCTGGAATTCACGTGTGGAACAGCTCAGAATTCTCCTCATTCTCTGAAATCAGTGGGGCTTTTTTTCCTAGAAGAAAACAGGGAAAAATCCTTCAGCCAAATGTCGAGAGGAGTCTGTTTCCCTGGAACATTTCTCTCCCTGGGGAGAGAATCAATTCAAGCAGCTGGAAATGCTGAAGTGGGTACTTGGGATGATGCTGGTGGCCAAAGACCTGACTGTCCCCCAAACCCACACAAACTCAGCCTGAAAGTATTTTTGGGGTGAATCTGCCCCATGTCACGATGGGGTTGTGCAGGGGGGGGGGTCCCCTCCTTCCAATGTTACTCCAAAAAGCCACAAACTTCGGGTTTGAGAAAGGAGTGAGAAAGAAATGGTCCTCTGGCTGTGCCCCCTGTGCCGAGGGAGCACAGGGAGGGAATTTTTATGGCCAAATAATTGATCAGAGTAATTCAGAAAGGAAAGAAAGGCTTTAGGAGGTGGCAGCAGGGGCTGTGTCCCTGCCTGGTTCCTGTGTCTCTGCCCCACTCCTGTCCCAGCAGATCCCACCATCCCGGAACTCTGTCTCCCTTGAGAAGCTTTGTTTGGGCTGATGTCCCAAAAAAGGTGCCAATCCTTACAAAACCCCACCCCCCTGACCTCCCTCTGCTCCCATGGGATGGGGTACCACCGGTGCGGCCCCTCTGTGGGACCCCCAAACCCAGGCCCCCCTCCCCAGAGATTGCTCTGGAGGGCCCATAGTGGGCCTGGATGGGGGGGGGGGGGGGGGGGGGCGCCCAAANNNNGGGGGGGGGGGGGGGGGGGGGCTGTGCCCCAAAAATGGGGCTTTGCCCCAAAATGGAGTTGTACCCCAGAACAAGGGCTGTACTCCAGAATGGGGCTGTGCCCCAAAAATGGGCTGAACCCCAAAACAGGCCTGTACCCCTCACACTCTGACAAGGGCCTCACCCCCTACATTAAGCCACATCCCCCCAACCCACGGCCCGTCCCCGCGGCCTCCCTGAACCCCGCCGGGCCCACGCTGCCCTGTCACCATGCCTGTCGCGACAGTGGGGCCACCCCCGCACCCCACGCCCCCGGGGCCGGTCCCCTCAGTGTCCCCACTTCCACCCAGGGCCTGTGCCCTCAGTGTTCCCGGATCCGGTCCCCTCAGTCTCCCCCTACACCCCTCAGGGCCGGTCCCCTCAGTGTCCCCTCAATATGCCCCACATCCTCTCAGGGCCGATCCT
>VXBA01004430.1:367656-409817 GCA_013399895.1 Serilophus lunatus | reverse complement strand
TTTTGGTGGTGTTTTTTTTTTTTCAGCGGAGCGGGTTGAGGATGAATGTGAGAAACAGGAAAGGTGCCCTCCCCTTCCTGCCCCAGCGGCCGGGAGCTGCCCCTGGGCTCCGCAGCAGAGGAGCGGCTCTGCCGGGGGCAGGAGGGAGCTGAGCCAGGGATCGACCCACGGGAAGTTGTGGGGATGGTCCGGGAAGGTGCCTTTTCTTTTGTGCTCCGGGCAGTGCCGAGGTTTGCCGTGGTTTGGTGCGTTTTGGAAGTTAAAAACCCCAAAAGTTTGCCCAACCTCTTTAGGATTGCCGTGGTGTCCGTCCAGTCCAGGCGGTTTGAGGGAAGCACAAGGTGTGTAAAACCTCTGGAAGTCGCCTCCTTAAACCGGTGGATCGGTTTCCTTCTGCACAACAAGTGGCTGGAGGTGTGGAAACGCAGCCTGGGGAGGCTGTGAGTTCATCTGCCAGGCTGCCACACACACACATGGTGACCCCACCTCCCCACGGCCTGCCCAGGGGTTTAAAAATTGGGCCTTATGTAACAGATTGGAGCAAACGTTTGGTGTTTGCCAGTGGTCTGACAAAGAATTGCTGCAAATTAGGGCAGGAGGCCTCCATGGGGAGCCCTTGCCGTGGCGGGGTAGGCTTGGCTGCTGGGAGGAACTTGCCAAAGATCTGTTGGTTTGGTTTTAATTTGGTGCCTGGCAGATAGGAACGTTGTTTGGTCAGTGTTTTATCTCTCCTTGGCACCTCTGGGGGGGGTTATGGTCCCTGTGTGGGGCAGAGGGGTCAAAGCCCAGCATGCCCTGAAGTTTGGGGAGCCCCCAACCTGCTGCCCTGGGGGTTTGATCCCCTCCTGGTGAGCTGACAGATCTCTGAGACCTCATAAATCACTTCGAAGTCACTTACAAATCACTCGGGTGGTTCCTGTGCCAAAGCAGCTGCCCTGCCCTGCCCCTGCGTCCCCCCTCCCGAGGTGGGGGTTGGTGGTGCTTTGGGGACACTTTCTGCCCAGCAGCTCCTGCAGGCACAGCAGCTGGAGCTGAGTGCCCTGCCCCTGCAGCCTGCTGTGTGCTGCCTGCTCTTGTTGCAGCTCCTGAGAGGAGGAAGTCGGCCCTGGCAGCCCAGCAGGTTCCTGGGTGCTGCTCCCCCGGTGTTTTGTATTCCGTGTCCGAGCTCCTGTGCAGCCCCGGGGTGTTGTCAAAACTGTTAATACGGGAGTGACTCAGCGGATCAATGGGAATGACATGAGGGTTGGGCTCTGGACAATCAGTTTTTCCCCCTCCCTCCAGCCTTACTGGGCTGGAAGAGAGGATGTCTGAGAGCAGCTGCCAATAAACATCTTTACTGGACTCGAGCCTGACTGTGCTCTGGAGCTGCCTCCCCCTGCCCACCCCCCTCTCTCCGTGGTGTTCCTGGCTAGGAGGAGCTGGGATGAGCTGTGCTGGAGCAGCTCTGCTGTGCTTTAGCCTTGGCTGGTCCATCCAGGTGTGTGCCCAGCCTCCAGCCCAGGGCACTGCTACAAGGCCCAGTCCCTGCGTGAGCCACTGTGGGTAGGAAGCTCTTTTCTCTCTGCTCTCCAGGCACTAAAGGCTTAGTGGGAGGGAGCAGCAACCCCTGCTGTGGGGTTTGCAGGAGAGGAGCAGCCCCCCCGGGGCTGGGGAGGGGACCCTCCCCTCTGTCAGCAGGAGTTTGGGACCAGCACACAGTGGCCTGGTTTGCCCTTTGCAGCTCCTGGGACTTGCAGCTGCAGTTTGAGGAGTCCAACCCTCTTCCCTCGTGGTGCTGCTGAGCAGGGACAGGCTCCAGGAGCTTCCTTCTCGTGCTTGCCTTGGCTTTTTGCTCCGAGCTTGTGGGAACAGCTCTGCCCACACCCCTGTCATTGAGCTCTGCCTGGGCAGACGTGGCTCATCGTGGGCACAGTGAGAAGCTGTGAACCTGCCGTGGTGTGACCTGGAGTCTGCTTTGGTCTGGCTGTGCCCTGGGAGCTGGGAGGGACAGCAGGGCACAGCAGCCCTGGGATTCCACTGGAGAACAAGTTATCTTCCTGTTAAAAAAGCTGGGAATAGTGTTGTGGTTTCATTAGAAGGGCTGTTTCCACTTCCAGCTGGCAGCCTGTGCCTGTAGAGAAGCAGCAGGTTGGGTCGTGAGGAGGGTGTAAAGGTGACTTTCTGCTGGGGCAGCTGAGTGTGGAGCACTGGGGCTCCCCATCAGGCTCCCCAGTTCACACCAGCTGCCCTCCATCCCCCGGGGAGGTCCAAATCCCTGCCCAGGCTGCAGCCCTTCCTGTGGGCAGCCCCTCCCTTGCCTGTTTTACGTTGCTGTATTATTCCTAAAAACGGTCTGGGGTGACAGGACAAGGGGGAGCAGCTTCAAACAGAAAGAGAGTAGGGTTAGATGGAACTTAAGAAATTGTTCTCTGTGAGGGTGGGGAGGCCCTGGCACAGGGTGCCCAGAGAAGCTGTGGCTGCCCCATCCCTGGGAGTGTCCAAGGGCAGGTTGGAGCCACCTGGGATAGTGGGAGGTGTCCCTGTCCATGGCAGGGTGGCACTGGATGGGCTTTAAGGTCCCTTCCAACCCAAACCCCTCCCTTGTCTGTCCCAGGGTGGGCACAGGGTGCTCAGAGCTGTGACCCCCCCCCCCAGCCCAGCAGTGGCAGGAGTGGGGAGTGCAGTGAATGTGAAACCACAGGATGTCTCTCTGCCTTCCTCTCAGTACATCAGGGCCCACAAGGAGCTCTGTGTGGTTTAGGAAATGGCTCTTCAGGTATAAGCTTGAAACAGGTGGGTGTCTCCTTTGGTTCCAACAAGGCAGAAGTTCTCTGTGTGTCCCTGAGGATTTCCCAGTGCCCATGGAGCCTGCATTCCTCTGGGAGGTTGGTGGCAGTGGCATTTCCAAGCAGGGCCCTGCTGACATGTGCCCTCCCCGTTGCTTCAGGCCCCACACCACTTGAAATGTCACAGCAGAAATATCCTCATTCATGGGAAACACAGGTCTTGGTGTGTTGAAACCAAGTGCTCTCATTGTCTGTCTGCTTAAGGATTTGCACCGAGATGGTGACGTGAGGAAAGCCTGGAATCCTGTCCAGCAGAGCTGACCTCGGGCTGGGAAAGGGTTCCCCGAGCCCCAGGCTGAGATCTCACCTTCTTCCCCTCTTTCTGTGAGGCAGCAGAACATCCACTGCTGCCTGGGGTGGGACAGTGCTCTGGGAGAGAGCTGGGAAGTGCCCTGCCTGGTGTCTTGCAGTGCTTGATGTCTGCAGGGCGAGGGGTGGCAGTAGGTTGGATGTGAGGCTTTGGGATGAGCCAGGACACTGTTGCCTTGGAAATGAGGTGCTGGTTGGGCTCCCCGGGTGTTGGAGACACTGAGAGCCTGGAGGAAAGAAGCGTTAATTTTTGAGTCATTCGTTTTTCCTTGTCCACCGAGTAAAGAATGTCCTGTAGCCCTTTGTTATTTAATGTTATGTAATGTTTTTTAATGAGGCAGGCCTGGCCTTTGCTTTCCCTGTGTGAATGAGACAGTTGGCAGGTGATGCTCGGGCTTTGTCAGCCTGAGAGGGGTGTTCTTAAGTTAATAAACAGAGGTTAAGTTTGCTCTTGAACTGGGATCTTGTGAAGCTTTCCTTTGGAAAAGCTGTACAGCCCTGGACAGCCAGAGTGGTGCTGGGAGGGATTTGGGGGTTCCCTGGGAACACAGCCAAGTCTCTGGGGGTTCATTCCCCTTCCCAGGCTGGGAGCTGGAAGGCCTTGCTAAGAGGAGCTGCTCCCTAGGTGTGGGGGCTGAATGACAGGCTTGGAAAGGTCAGTGGAAATTCAGTTTAAACCAGAACAGAGCTGGGTTTGTGCTCCAGAAGCTCCATTCCTCCAGATTCTGTCCTTGCCTGATGTTTTCAGGTAAAAAAAAAAAGAAAAAAAAAAAATCTCGCTGCTTTTGAGGTAGCACTGAGCACAAACAACAAAGCAAGAAACCCTCTCTCTTTTCCTTTTTTTAGCAGGGACTGTTGGCAGTGCTGAAGTTTATCCTCCGCCTGGTTTCCCCGGTTGGATGCAGGGAGAGGATGGTGCTTTCCAGCACCTTCTGTGCCGGGTGTGTGGGCGAGGGGCAGGCTGAGGCTCTCCTGGAATCCCCCCACCCCCAGCTCTGCCGACTCCTCTCATCCCAAAGGCGAGGCTGGCTTCGATCAAAGTCTCCCTTTGGTGTTCCAAGCACAGGGAATATTAAGGAGAGGCCTTGGAGCAGGCTCTGGGAGCAGAGGCACAGTTCAGGTGCTGGGAGCTGGGGCTGAGGAGCAGCTCTGGGGTCAGTGCTCCACGGGATGAGGCACTGGAGGTGTTGGTGACAGGTACAGACCAGTCCCTGCCTTGAGCCTTGGGAATTCCTGCACAGACTTGCTGGGGCTCGTGGCCCCGTGGGTTTCAGTGGCTGGGGAGGGAATAGGAAGTGCTCAGAGCTTGAACATTTCCTCCCAGGTACCTCGCAGCTGATTTTAAACCCGGGCTGTTTCCACGGGGGGTCTGCCCCATTGGGGGATCTCCCTGAGAGATTGTCAGAGCCCCCAGCAGACCCCACAGCCTCAGGTGCTGGGGTGTCTGGGGGAGGAAGCAGAGGGAGGAATCCCAGCATGGCAGAATCCATCGGGGCTCCATCTCACACCACAGCAGGGGGTGTTGCCAGGGAGCAGCTCTCCAGCACTCAGTCCCTCTCCTGCCTCCCAGGCCCTGCTGCTGGGAGCAGGGAGAGCCCTGCAAGGCCCTCCTGGTCTGACCAGGTCCAGGCCTCGTGTTCAGGAGGGTGAAAGGGGAGCTCTGTAACGCACCCCGTGCTGAATTTGGCTGGATCTGGGTTAGTGTGCAGTGTGCTCTTTGGGCAGTAACCTTTCTCTGGGTAACTGTTGTGGTGTTTTACAGACAAACTGTGGGCAGGCCCCTTGTGCTGGAGCAGACTCTGGTCTGGAGTGGTTTTGGCAGGGGCTCCTTTGGGCCTGCCTTCAGTGGGGGGTGATGGAGCTCTGCTTGGCCTCGGGTCAGCAGTGATGGGGCATCACAGGGCTGCTCCAGAGTGAGGTGAGCCCAGCTCTGCAGGGCTCTGCCTGCAGTCACATCACTCACCTGCTCCATGTGGAAAATGCCCACGGCATCCCAGAGCCCAGGTGCTGCTGTACTTCAGGGGTACCAACCTCACTGCAGCTTTCCTTTTCCTCCTCACCCTTCTCTCTCCCTTTTATTATGCTGACATCTCTCTGACTGCTTGCTGTCCCACCTTGCTGGGATGTTTCCTTACCACAGCCAGCACATCCTTCAGGAGCTGGGCTGCCTGCAGAGCAGGAACAGCCTGGAGCACCTTCTGCACTCCAGAGATCAGTTTGCTGGGCTTGGCTGGATGGAGAGGTGGGCACCTTTGGGGGTGGAAGTGGTGCAGCCAAAGGAAGGGAGGGCAAGGTGTGCCAATGCCTGGGGTGGCACCCGTGGTTCTCAGCAGGTCTGCTCTCTGTCTGAGGACATGCAATCACAGACCTGGAAACCAGACCCAGACTAAAGCTGTGCCCGGCGCAGAGGATGCTCTGCAGCAGCTTGGCTTGGTGACAGCAGACACCCGAGGGTGGGAGAGCACAAGCAGGGGACAGTTCCCACTGCTGGTTGTGGTCCTGGCAGGGGACCTGCAGAGCCTGAAATCTGACTTCTCCCAGGAGATGTAACACTCAGTGCTTCGCTCCTATTTTTGTTCAGAGCCAGAAATCAAAGTCCAGAGCAGTGCTTCTCCAGCCAGAATCATTGAAAGGCACTTGCTGTTGTTTTAGGGCCAATATTTAACTTGTGCCTGCCATGAGGAATGCCTGTTAGACTCCAAATATTTGCCTTAAGGAAGGAGTTTGAGGGAAGAATGTCCATTGCTGGCAGGGAAGCAGAAAGGTGCAGTGGGAGTCTCTGTACATCCATGTCCCTCTGGCACAGCCCTGGCAGGTCCCAGGTGGCTCTGGCTCAGCCTCGGGGCAGGAATGGCCGGGAGGAAATGTTTGTGTGCTCCTGCACTGGAGCACAGGGTGTGTCTGCTCCCACAGCCCCAGCACTGTGCTGCCAAGGGGATTTAAAGGCATAGGGCTGGAGCTGCTCTCCAGCGGGGGCTGGTGGGGGCAGCCGGGCTGAACTTGCTGATAAAAGCAGCTTATCAGGGAAGAAATGCTCTGCTGCTTTTGCTTTCGTTGTGACCTGTGGTGAGGAGGGTTTCTTTAGCTGTGAAATCCTCTGCAGTGGATCCTGCTAATGGCAGGATTTCCCATCCCCTGGACCTGCTTGATGAGGGATTTTGGCTTCTGCTGTCCTCTCTCACCTTCCAATGTGGTCCTTCACCTTTCAGTGTGATCCTTCTCACAATGATCCTCCAGCAAAGCCTGTTGGGGTGTTTGGTGCTGCTGGGCAGTGCTGAGCTTGTCCCACATTTCTAGGAGAGCAGCTGAGTGGGACTGTGTGCTGGGGTGACTGGTGTACATCCCCATTCAGGTCAGGTCCTGCTGGCTGTGCTGGTTGTGGTGTGTGAGGACACGGCCATGGAGGGGAGCCTGAGCCTCTTCCCAGCTCCTCCGGCAGGTCCAGCAGCCCCTCTCTGCAGACAGGGCAGGTTTGTAGTTCTGGGTCTGGATGGGAGGTCTGGGCTTTCCTCAGTGCCATGGTAACCCTCTGCCCTGACTTGTGCTGTTGATTGGATGCTTTTGGCTGTGCTTGGCTATTTTATGCCTGGATACAGAGAGAACATGTTTCCTCTTGAAACAAAAACCAAAGGCACGTGGCTGTTTGCAAGCCAGAACAAGGACAAGGCTTTGCCTGGGCTCCTGAGGGGCAGAGTTAGGCCCAGCTCTGAAAAGTTGAGAACTTCCTTGTGCCAATGTGGCAAAGGGCTTGCAGGCAGCCCTCGGGCCCAGCCTGAAGCCAAGGAGAGCCAAGTACCAGCTGCATGCAGCACAGCTCTGGCTCTTAGTGACAGGTTGGGTGCTGAGGAAGCAAAGATGAGTGAGAGCCTCATGCAGCTTGGTGGGATGCTGGAGTTCAGAGGGGATCTGGGGAGCACAGGACAATGGCAAACTGACTTTTCCTCCCCCATCTGCACTTTCTGTGGGGACCTGGTACCTTCTGTGGTACTTCAGTGGTGATGGCTGAGCTGTGTCCATCCAACCCAGAGGCTCTGGCAGTGTCTGCAGGATCCCAAATCATTTTGATTGGAAAAAAGACCTCCAAGATCATCGATTCCAACCTTGTCATTGATACCAGAGCACTGAGTGCCACACCCAGTCTTTTCCTGCACACCTCCAGGGCTGGGGACTGCACCACCTCCCTGAGCAGCTCCTGCACCACAGCCCAGGGCCCTTCTGGTTGTGTTCCCACTTCCACAGGCTCCAGAGGGGCTCGTGTTCCAGAGCATGGCTGGCAGTCCCCCTGAGCACCCACTCACGGGGCCCCCAGCAGCACTGGGCAGCTGTGGGAAGTCTTGGCCCCTTTCCACAGTGAGTGTCAATGGGTTTGGGCCCACAAATTGGTTGTGTAATGAATGAGGGAGCCAAGGGAGCTGTGCCCTGTCTGTGGGGGCTGGAAGAGGTGGCATGAACTAGGAACATGAATAATTGACTCAATAAAAAAAAGGAAAGGCTTGGGTTTTGGATGGAAGTGTGTACTAGAGAAGGGTGGACGTGTGTTGGCTGGGGTTTCTGGGACAGATCAGGGAAGTGAGAGCCCAGAAATGAGGGAGAAAGGACAGTTTGTTCGTGCAAATAATGTTCCAGGTATTAATAGCAGCAAGATGAAATGGGTCCTCCTGGAGGGTGTATCCTGCATGTTCCTTCATGGGGAAGGTCCCTCTGCTTTACAAATTAAGCCCTTTGTGTAAGGCCTGGAGAAGCAGGTAAGGGAAGAGGAGGAACCAGCAGGGTCGCACTGGATTTACCTGTTTGGGGGAGAGTCTTTTGGATGGACCCCTTGGCACTTTGCTTTTCCAGTCCACAGCTCTTTGGCTGTAGCCTGTCCTGTGATGTTCCTGTTTCAATCCTGGCCTTCTCATCCCATGCAAAATACACACAGGTGGGGAATGAGGGAAGATGAGAAACAATCTTTGGCATGTGCCTTTCTGGTGTGGAGACTGGTGACAACCACACAGAGTCCTTAGTCCACCAAGCTGCCCTGGTGCTTGATAGAGGGTTGTGAAGCTCATCCTCCATGTGAGGGATGGAGGAGTGAAAAGATCCTGGATGGCTGGAGCTCTCTGGTCCCTCTGTTTTGAAGCTTTATCCTTCCCTTCAAGCCAGCAAGCTGGGATGTTTGTCCAGGTCTTGGGAATTTGTCCCACTTGGTTGGGAATTGCCCTTCTCTGCCCATCTTCTTTTCCTCTGAGATCACAGATGCTTCACTTCCCCATCTGTGAAATAAGCAGGTCACTTCCATGCCTTTTGAGAGGTTGCAAAGGAAAACTGTAATGGATTGAGCTGCCTGGCCCTGTAGTGGGGGGGGTGGGCAGAGAAACACCTCGTGCATCAGTCACTGCTGCTCTGGAGGTGCTGCTGACGCTCTCATGAAGCTGATGGATGTCTTCGTGCCACAGAACATCCATCCCTCTGCCCCAGTTACTCTGCAGGGAAAGATTAATTGCGTGGTGCTGCTCTTTCCTCCTCGTGGTCTGGGCTGTGGGTCCTGCAATGCTGTCCCTGCTGTGTGACTGGGTGGAGAGCTGGGTGGCAAGGGGGGCTCCTGGGTGACTCTGCAGCAGGGATGTGGTTCTGGCATCTCAGCATAAGGAGTTTGGCAGCTCTTTTGGGAGAGGTTTCTCTGTGAGCTCCCCTGGATGTTTACCCTTCCCTCCCCTTCTCGTTCCCCCCAAAATTCGTAAGGTTTGGCAGTCATTTGAAGGGAAATGTGTGGGGCTTTGTGCAGCCTGGGGAAGAAAGCAGAGAGGGAAATGTGGGACAGCTCAACTTGGCAGAGCTGCAGCTCTGCCACCCAGAAATGGAAACAGTCCCTGTCACCAGTGGGAATGACGCCCCTTCCACCCACCCCACTCCAGGGCAAAGGGCCTGCTCTGGGGCAAAGTGACAGGGCAGAGCTGGTGTTGTTTCCTCTTTCTGTGTGACCAGAGGGGAGGTGGGGAAGTTGCAATCAACTGTAGTTTGGTGATAGGAGAGATAACCGGATCCAGGCACCCCTTTTTCCCTGCCTTCCCTCACAAAAGGCCACCCCAGATCTGCGGGTGCAGCTGCTTCCTAACCTGGTTCTGTCAAGAGGATATGGGCTAAGGGAGAAAAAAAAATCCTACTACTAAAAGTGTTTGTGCCAACTCAGATCCTGCTGACAGAAAAGGGGTTGGTAGCGACACACATGACAGGAGGCCAAGCAGATCTGTGCAGAGTGACAGTCCCCAGATGGCTGAGGAGGGGGAACCCTGCTGTCACACACAGCTCCTCGTCTCAGTGCTCAGGCCTTTGGCAGCTGGGCTGGAGTCACTTCAAACCTGCTGAGTTTATTCTTTGTGGGCCTGTTCCCCCTTTAAACCCTGGCTGGGGTGTGCGTGGCTTGTTCTAGCTGAACTTGCCCCCACTCCCTGTGGGATAAATATCCCAAATCTTGAAGGTGGGAGATGAACTTGTGGTTTTCGTTCCTCCAGTGCTGTGTGTTGTCTCTGCCTCTTCCTCCCCTGGTCCCCAGGCCCTGTTACTTGAGGCACTGGGCAAATCTGTTATGTGTGTGTTGTCCATGAGAAGTGAGCACAGAATCACAAAATCAGTTAGGTTGGAAAAGCCCTCCAGGATCACCAAGTCCAACCTGTGGCTGATCCCCATCTTGTCCCCCAGCCCAGAGCACCGAGGGCCACATCCAGTCCTTCCTTGGACACCTTCAGGGATGGGGATTCCAGACCTCCCTGGGCAGCCCCTTCCAATGTTTAACAACTCTTTCTATGGAGAAATTCCTCCTTAAGTCCAACCTGTGTTGCTGAAGGTGTCAGGGAAAAGCTGTGGGATTTGGCTCTCCTGGCAGGAGCTGGTTGCTGTGCCACACAGAATTCCCAGCCCCTCACCAGAGCTGCTGAACTGATGACCAGCACCTTCTCCTGGCTTAGGCTGCAGTGCTGAGCCTTCAGGTACCCTGTGAGTGCTCCCAGTGGCTCTGCACTGGGTTCTCTGGGTGGTCCAGCACAGCTCACCCTCCTTCCCCAGTTGTTGGGTTGGGAGTCCTTCCTTTCCTCCACCACTACCTGATGAGAGCCCTGGAGTGGCAGAGCTGGGGAGGAAGCAGGAGATACTCATGGGCTGTGTCCCCCTGTGTCCCCTGGCAGGAGGGCAACGACTCTTAAAAGGAGGTGGCTGCCCAGGGTGGCACTGGTGAGAAGGAGGAAGAGACTGGCTGCAAGTGTCTGCTCCATCCACCTCCTGGAAACATGAACCAGCAAACAAATCTGAAACCAATCTGGCAATTACTGGGCTGTGGCTCTGACCTGCTGTGCAGAGTGACTGCCCTGGCCACGTTACTGCCCTGCCCTACACTGTGCTCAGGGCCACCTTCCATGCAGGTGACCTTAGAGGGCACAGCAGCCTCTTGGGGAGGGGCTTTTCCCCCTCCCACTTCTTTCTGTGTGGTGTGTGGCAGTAATGTGCCTCAGTTCCCTCTTGTGTGATGACACTTCCTCGGTGACATGCTCTGAGCCAGCTGCTGCCAGGAGCACTGGGGCATTGGGATCAGCTGTCTGGAAAGCGCCTGGGACAAGGGACAACTGGAAGATAAGATGGCTAATGCTGCTGCTTGGATTGTTTCCCAGCTGGGAGTGTGTGTCCTGCCCTGGGAGCCCTGTGGTGTGGATGCCAGCACAGGAGCGTGGGTGGGTCTCTTCTGGGGTGTCCCAGGTGTGACAGGGTGTCAGGGACAGACTTTGAAATGGCAGCATCCATACTGGTACCACCCAGATCTCAGGGAGGCTGGACTCTGGTGGAACAGAGGGGGTTTTCGTGTGTGGCTGCTTGGAAAGCTTGGTTCAGGGAAGACAAGGCAGTGGAAATGCAGGGGGACTCCAGCCTGGGCAGCAGGGATGTCCTGCCCTCCAGAGATGGCAGCTTCCAGAGGAGTGAATACCACCTGCTGTCAGAGCAGGTTTGTGCCCTGGCACAGAAATTGTCAGGCTGGTGCAGTGTGCTCGTGGTTTCCCTCAGGCTTCTTGTCTGTCCTGCTGTGCCAGGATGCCCCTGCCCCCTGTGCCTTACACAGGAGGGGCTCTGAGGTCAGAAAGTGCTTTTGCTCATTCTGTGGCTGCAGGGAAGGGAGGTGGAACCACTGCTAGGTCTCTGCTAACCTCTGATTTCCTGCTCCCTGGAAGTTGGCAGTGAGCTGGGATACTCTGGGTTGTTCAGTGTCATTCAGCCATTTGTGTTGTGAGTGTCTGAGGGCAGCAGTCTGTTCCCATTCTCCTTCTCCTGAGGTTATTTAGGAGCCTGTCTGAAGGTTGTGGGGAAAAAGAAGTCCTGAGGTGTCACTCAGTGGGGAGGAGAGTGCCAGGCTTGCCCGTGCTGGTGTCCAGTTGAGTTCCTGTGCAGAGAGGAAATCTCTTCCAGATGGATGAAAGGTTTTCAGACCCAGCTTGAGCTTCAAGGAGAAAAGGAAGAGAAGGGAGACATGCACGTCCAGGAATTTGCTTTTATTATATGAAAAGGGGTTGGGAAATGTCCCTTATCCTTTGGAGAATAAATGTTGAGCCCCTCCTCCTGGCTGGAACTGATCCCTTGCAGTGCCAGGAGGAAACACGCTTGGGATTCAAGGCTGTGGGATCTCTGAGCCTGAAAGGGTCACATTCTTCCTCTGCTCGTGTCTCCCATCACTTGACAGCGTTCCCTGTGAGCCATGGCCTGGGTGGCTCCTTCTTCCTGTGGCCTCCCTGCTGCTGCTCCTGGTGATCCATGCTCTGGAAGCAGAGCTGTGAGGAGCTCCCACAGCGTGTGGGGGAGGTGTCCCCCCACTGTGTGCTCAGACCCTCTGACTCACCAGCACCAAAACCCCTCGGGCTGAGTTTCCTCTGGAGCCTCATCCTGCCATGAGGAATCACAGATCATCCCATGGGCAGGATCCCCCTCCAGCAATGCTCGTGACACCCGTGTGGTGGGTCCTGCAGGACTGGGGGTGGGTGGGAGGCAGGGGCTGGCAGTGGGGGAGCAGTGGTTTTCCCTGGAGCCCCACTGGGCTGTGGTACAGAGCAGTCCCTAACTCGGGGGGTTGGGGGCTGCTGGGGTGTTCTCTTCCTCACTGTCTGGTTGAAAGGTGCAGTTGACTTCTCCATCCATGAGAACTGACCAAGGAATTGATAAAGCTGTGTCAGCAGGGAGCTGTGGTGGTGTCCACTGGCTGCACTGGTGGCTCAGGGGCTGGGGCTGCCTGTTGCTGCTGGGGGGTCACTCCGTGGCTTGTGACAAGGGGTGAAGGTGGCACTGCAGCCCCTCCTCGGTCATGGGGGGATTTCACACCCTGAGGATTGTTGCTTTCATGACCTGCCTTGTTTTCTGTCCTGGGAGGCCTGTGGTTGCTTAAAAAGGAGGATGGTTTTTGTTGTAGGGCCTTCTCAGTGGGCTGTGGACCCTGCTCTGCCTTCAGTGGAGGGGAGAGAACTGATGGCACTGTGTGTGACAAGGCTTTGTGATGGACTGGCCTTGTGGTGGTGGTTGGTCTGTTGCAGGGCTTGGAGAGCAGGGCACACTCTCATCTCCCTGCTTTGGTGGGAAGAACTGATTTCACAGCTGGGGATTCAGAGCTCTCTGGAGTTTGCTGTTTCAGCTGGCTGTGTGCTGGAGTTTCAATCCAGCTGTGCTCTCATGCACAACTGCAGACTGAGGGAGGGAAGGCCCTGAAGTTTAACAACAAGCAGTGCAGGGCAGCCTGGGTGCTGGGCTGGGAAATGAGCCCATCACAGTGGGAAATGAATGGTCACTTGCCAAAACAGCCCTGCCCTATGGGGTATGTTGGCAGTGCCAGCTGTGTGTTGCTCTCCATGGCTCACTGTGGCCACTGGCTCCAGGATGGGCCCATCGTGGCCTCACAGCTGCTGCAGCATTTCCCTCTCTGCTTTACTGGGACATTGGTGTGCTCCTCTGATGTTCCCTCCTGCTGTTCCTCTGGGCTGACTGTCAAATCCTCCTGTAGCAAGTTGTCCCTAAGCCTTGTCCTTCAGCTGGGCAGGTCCTGCTGCCTGTGCCCGGAGCCCTCTGGACACAGGGCAGCAGAACAAAGGTGCAGCGCATCTCTGGCTGCAGTGGAGGTGGGGAGAGATCCTTCCCCTGTTCTCTCTGGGAAATGGTGGCAGCTCTTATTCCACATCCATTCCCATCCACGCTGCCAGAAGTGCATTAAGATCCCTTATCAAGGGAAGGGCAAGCAGCACTTCATCTTGTTTTTATGAAAAGTGTTGGCTTTTGAGGGCATGGGGGTATTCAGGGACATGGCTGGGGAAGTAGCTTGCTGGTAGAGATGGTCTTAACCTTATTTCAGGCTGCAGCAGGACAGGAGGAGGTGTTCCAGCCTCGGATGGGAGATGGGAAATGGAAGTGGTTGTTCCCAGCTGCCGAGTGAAAATTATCTACTTGTCTGGAAGCCTTTTTTTTCACCACTGCTCTGAGCTCTGGGGAGGGGAGGGAAAGAGGTGTAAGGGGAACTTGCCTGCTCAGAAACCTGGTATCTGAATGCTTTCCTGCCTGCTCCCTGGAGGGTGGCCCAGCACAGGGACAGTCACAGCCAGGTTGGTGATCTGGGTGTTTGTTTGTGACACATGAAGGATCATCCCTTCCTCAGAAAGGCTTTTACGGAGGGGTCCCACTGCTGCCACATGAACCAGCTTAGTTACTTGTATTTAAACTGCTCTGGAAACTTCTGTGGAGCTGGAGGAGGGATGGAGAAGGCCTGGCCATGGCCATTCCAGACATGCTCATGCAGCCCCTGCTGTTCCTCCTCTATTGGCACTGCTCAGCTGGATCCTGCAGGCCCAGCAGTCACTTGGAGCACATCTGGATCTGTCCTTGCTCGGCCTCCCAGGGCAGTCAAAGGGTGCCTGAGTTGTCAAGGTGAGGTTTTTTTCCCCACAGCTGAAGCAGAAGTGGTTAAAAGGATCAGTGTCCAGTGGCAGAGGTTGAAGTACAGGGTAGGGCTGTCCACCCTCAAAGTGCTGTGGGCTCTGGCTCCACGGTCTGTGCTCAGCAGCTGTGAGAGCAGTAGCTCTCCCTGGGCTTCTCTGTTTCCCAAGCTGCAGGTGTGACTCACTGACTGGGGATACAGGCAGTCCTTTGGATACCAGCTTCCAGGCAGAGCCTATTTTGTGAGGAGTTACCGGGTGTGACAGCAAACCTCAGTTTTTGCAGGAGGTGAACATCAGGGACTTGCCCTTTCCCAGTGTGTCAGTCAGGTCTGACTGGATTGTTCTGCTCCAAGGCTTCTCAGGGTCAGTGCTGGCTGTGAGCTGAGCCTTGGGCAAGAGTGAGTTACACAGCAGTGCTGGGGCTTGAATAGGGACAAAACCTTTGCAGGCTCCTTCCCAAGATGAACACGCTTGTGACAGTGAAATCCCTGCAAGAAGTGGGCAGGATGGGGCTGTTTGGAAAAGAAGCAGGTTCTGCTGTTCCCTCAGTGAATGTGTGGAGAGGGGGAGCAGGAGAAGTGGAAGGCAGGGGCCTGGCAAACAGCTTTTTGCTGGCCAACCACTGTGGGCTGTTGGAAGGCAGCTGGTTCCTCTGCAGCTCTGCCTTCCAGCAGCAGCATGGATTTAATTAGTATCCAGTGTCTCTCTGGAGCTTGGGGATTGTTCTTCTTCAAATGGAAAACCCCCCCTGGCAGAGCTGGGGGCTGGCAATGGCCAGGACCACTGGGGTGAGCCTTGAAGTGCCTGATGGAATCACAGCGTATCACAGTGTATCACAGTATTACAGTATCACAGTATCAGCAAGGTTGGAAGAGACCTGAGGATCATCAAGTCCAACCCATAATCCAACAGCCCATCATCTAAACCATGGCACCAAGTGCCTCCTCCAGCAACTCTTGAACACCTCCAGGGTCAGTGACTCCCCCACCTCCCTGGGCAGCCCTTTCCAATGGCAGATCACCCCTTCTGGGAAGAATTTCTGCCTAGTATCAAGTCTAAACCTCCCCTGATGGAGCTCGAGACTGTGTCCTCTTGTTCTGTCACCAGTCACCTGAGAGAAGAGACCAACCCCCCACCTGGCTACAACCTTTTTTCAGGTGGTTACAGACACCCCTGAGCCTCCTCTTCTCCAGGCTGAACACCCCCAGCTCCCTCAGCCTCTCCCCACAGGGCTTGTGCTCCAGCCCCTTTACCATCCTCATTGCCCCAAATCCAGCTCCTGCTGTGACAAGCAGGGGCTCAGAAGGCAGCAACGTGTCTTGGCTGTGTCATGTCATGGTGCCTGTGTGTGTCTTACAAAAAGGCTGGAGCACATGGGAAGGGACGAGGAACCAGGGCTTGGACTCTGCTCTCTATCCTTTTAAGGTCTCCCAGCCAGTGGCTCAGCTTTGTCTGAAAGGAACTTCCTTTCTTCCAGTGCGGTGTTAGTAAAACTGAAACCACTTCAACATCCTGATGGGCTTTTTGTGTGCTGAGCTGCTGAGATGTGACAGATTCTGCAGAACTGCTGAAAGCAGGCCCGTGTTCCTGTTGTTCAGAAGGAGGTTTCCTGCTCTGGTTACCTGTGTGTTACCTGTGCCCTTCCTCTTACAGTAAGAGCAGAGCAAGTTGCAGTTCCCCAGACAGGAATTGGCCCGTGTGGGCAGAGACACCAGAGTGACACTGGCACGAGCAGTGGGGCTGGAGCTGGAGCTGGGTCACTTGCTCATCCTGCTGTGTGCCACAACCTCTCCTGGCTCAGCAAACCTAATTGCTGGTCCTGGAGAAGGGATACTGGAGTGGAAGATGCTGGTAACCCCCCAGAGGTGTGATGGAAGGGCTGGAAGGGAAGGTGGGAATTGGCATCAGTTGCTCCCTGACTCCCCCCTGCATTCCCCCCACCCCAGGACTGGTGTTGCTGCTGTTCCCATGTGGTGTGGATCCAACATGGGAATCATGGGAATGACTCCAAGATGGACAGGGCTGGAGAACTGGGAGGTGGCTGCCCTGAGGCTTCATTGGGCACAATCGTGTCAAAAAAGATGTAAATCAAAGCTCAGACCCCTTCTGGGGGATGTGTAAGTTCAACAGAAAAGCTGCTTCCTTTCAAGTCATCTCTGGTAGAGCTTTAATGTGTCTTCTGGGTATGAATCCTGTAGCTGGAAGTTTAAATTTGTGTCTGATGAGCCCAGAAAGGCAAATCAACTCTCTTGGGCACTTGGTTCGTGGATGGGCTTGTCTGACTTGGGCTGGGTCTGTTATTTCCAGACTGGTTCTCAGATCTGGTCTTATTTTAGCATGTGTGTATTTACTGTTAGTATTTTTCCTAGAGAAGTATTTTCAGCTTTTTTGCTTGGTTCCTGTGCTGCTGCTGCTGCAATTTCCATCGTGGTATTTCCACCTCCTTGGTAGAGCACAGTTAATATTTTCCATCCAGGTGTAACTGCTTAGGACAGGAATCCAAGGAAAAGAGTGAAATTCTCCATTGGGCTGGGAGCAAACTGGCAGCTCTAAGGTTGGAGAGGTTCTTTTTGTGGCTGCTTTTACCAAGAAATTTAGGAGTTATGTTTTGACTCTGCAGGCTGGGTTGTGTTCAAAATTAACATGAGGATCCAGGTTGTGAATTTGGACTGTCCAAAACACGTTGATTCTATTTCTCATAATGAGCAGGACACCCTGAGCTGTGGTGAGGGTGGTGAGACTTCAGGGTGAAGTCCTCTGACTGCTGGTCCAGGGGTGTTCTGGCCTGTAAGGCCCTTCCAAGCTCATCTTGAAAGGAAGAAATGGTTTGGTTAAAATCCCCCCAGCACAGGGAATTCCTGCCATCACATGAGCTCCTACCAGCTCTTACTGGTGCCTTCTGGTTCCACTGGAAGCTGCAAACACTGGAGCTGGTGGTTTGCCCCCTTTTTTACTTCTTTATATTTAGAGAACAGTTTCAGTTTTGCTTCCACTCCCTTTTTGGGGCCCTCGGGTCAGGGGATGCTCTGGGTTTGTGAGCACCCCCAGCTCACCCAGCAGGAGTGGGGGGGCTTTGGGCACCACTCTGAGCAGTGCTGGAGTCTGAGGAATAGCTGAGGTTTTGATTTTAAAGCAGGTTGATGGTTTTGAGTGTCTGCTGGATCTCAGCAAAACCACGTGCTGGGTTTGTGATGGGAGAACATGGTGAGATCTCCGAGGTGGGAAGCAGGACTCCCCTTCAGTAAAGGAAATCTCTGCCACCAGAGTGAAACTCTGCTCTTCTCACCACTGCAGAGGGGATGATGTGGCACAAACCTTCAATAAAAAAATTGAAAATTCATAGTAACCCATTAAAAAGCCATATTTGGGTTCAGAGGCTGGGAGAAAATTAACTTTGAAATGATTTGGAGCTTGATTTGTTGTAGGTTGAGGGCTGACCAGAGTTCACAGTGTCATAAAAATCTCCTGGGGAAGGGAATAACCAGTAACAAGAGAACACTTCTAATTTAGAGGAAAGTTTAATAGGCATGAGAGGAAGCCAAACAGAAAAATGCATCTTCTTCACAGCACAGCTCAACTCAAGGGAATAAACAAATGTTTTATTATTTTTTTAATGATTTCTTTTGTAATCCTGATGGTTTTGTGAGTGGGATGGTTCAGCTGAGAGCCCTGTGTGGATGCCTGGGTGAAACACTGAGGTGTTGGGGCTGGGGAGCAGTGGTAAAAGCTTTGGTCTCTGACAGAGGCTCCTTTGCTCAAGTCAGTTCTGTTTGCCCTGTGTTAACTGTGCAGCCGGGGGTGATGGTGTGTCTGGTTACCTTTTTAATGACGGTGCTGAGAGCAGTGTTGGCTGTGTCTGTCCCTGCAGGGAGGGCCTGGGCACAGGCAGGAGGTGCCAGCAGTGCCCTGTGCCCCCTACTCTGGGGGCAGGTGGAGTCCTGTGCCCTCCCAGATACACCATGTGCTCAGTAAGGAGCTGGGAAGGGAGGGGAGCTTTAGAACAAGGATGCTGGGATCATGTTGGATTAAAAGCTTTGCTGCCACAGTTTAGGGGTTTTGTGGGTTGGTTCTTTCTGGTTTGGGGGTTTTTTTCCCTCTGAGCACTAGAAGAAACTGTGGTAGAAACATTAGCCTTGACTTTATTCTTTTCAAGAAACAACTTGGATGGGGAAAAAAAACCAAACCATGTTTTGGACAAACTGCCCATGCAGATTTGTTAATTGTAAATATGGGGCCAAAGTGAAACCCCATTGAGGGGAGAGAGACCTGCCAGCACCACTCTGTGTCACAGGGAAAACTGCTTCAGACACTCCTGGTGCAGTGGCCATGGTGACAGGACTGTGCCTGTGGTGTCATTGATGACTCAGCCTGGTGGCACCGTAGGGATGAGCTGTGTTTGGGGGATGAGGGATGCAGCAGATTGTGAGGAAGTGTCTGGGGAGATGGGCTGTGGGGCTTTGGGCTGCTCTGGGGGACCAGCAGGCTGGTGGGCCTGGTGTGAGGATCCAAACAAGTTGTGAGGGATGGATCTTCCCTGCCAGTGGGCTGGGGGATATTCCTCACCTGCAGCAGTGGGTAGGTTTCACAGGATGCTGTTCCTGTGTGCTGGGAGGAGTTCCCTCAGTCAGTCACTGGGTTCTTGTCTCTGAAGATGCCTTGGAGGAGGCAGGGGGGAGGTTGCTGAGCTCTCAGCCCCGTTCTGAAGCTGAGAAAGAGCCAAACATCTCTCCAGGGACCTCAAATGGACGAGGCCGATGCAGGGGAGTTGTTATCCCAGTGCAGCAGCCGGGATGTGAAGGGCCAGGGGGTCAGAACATGCCCAAATCGGCAGGGAGGTGGTGGCAGAGCCAAGAGCTCTCAAACCCCTGAGCTTGAGCCGGAGGCTCCCCCAGCTCTCGGAACGCGCTGCACGTTCCACCCGGGTTCCCCGGTGGCTCTGCATCAGCAGTTAAGTAACAAACTATTTAACAAGAGCTTCCTGTTGTGCTGACACCAACACCAACGTACAAAGGAGGAAAGGGAGTAAACAGAGCTGTGCTGGCTCCTGCCTCGCTGGAAGCTGGAAGAGCTTTGGAGATGGAGGGGAGGCCGGGATGCCGTCGTGGCTCAACCCGACCCGCTGGGGCAGGGATGATGTTCTTGTGGCTGCAATCAGCACAAACTGCTGGGTAAGCAGCTGCCTGCAGGACTGTCTGGTCTTTAAGGGAATTTCTGGAGTGGATAAAGCCCCTTTCACCCCTGCCCTGCTGCTCCAGCTCCCCCACAAGGGCTGTCCTTGGGGAGATGCAGCTGGTTCTCCATCCTGACAGGGTTGGCACAGCTCTCCTGTGCTCACATCCAGAACTCCTTTCTCCACCAGGTTCCCAGAGCTCCTCAGTCAGAGCACTGAATCTCCTCTTTTCTTGAGGGATCAGGAGGAAATGGGGCCAGAACGAGCCAGTCTGCCTTTGCCATAAGGAATGTTTGCTGCCCCAGTTTGCTTGGACCTCCTGTGAGTGGAGCTGTGGCTGCTGGAGGTCCAAGGTGGGGAGAGCTCCTCCATGCACAACAGAAACTTCCCTGTGCAGGGGTCAGGATGAGTTTCTTCCAAGCAGCACATCCCATGGATGTGTCCCAGCCCCTTCAGCTGTGGGAAGGAGCTGCTGTGCCCAGCTCAGAGGAGAGGTGTGTGTCCCAGGGTGAAGGAAGCTCGGGAAGTCTCTCTGGATCCTGTTGGATCAGCACGGCCCAGCAGCAAAAGCAGGGAGAGGAGCTCATGCTTCCAGCTTACGACTTCCCTGTTGCCCAAGCAAAGGCTGCTGTAAACTGCCCAAGTCCCAATCTTGGAAGGACTCTTTGTTTAAAAACAACAAAAACTGCCCTGCCAGTTGTCTTGTTTGTTCAGAAATCCACCCAGTGTGGATTTTTCTCATGAATGTTCAGTCTGCAGTAGCAGAGAGCTTGGCGGCACATTCTGCAATGTGGTGGCTGCAGGAGCGAGGCTTGTTTTGGTGTTTTGGCAGAGCCATCTCAAATTTGGTGACTGCCTAGGAGGGGATTACAGGGTTGGGAGTGACTGACAGTTCCTACATGGACACTGGGCAAGGCATTGGTCACTGTCCTGATTGACATCCTTGTCTCTGAGGTGGAGAGACATGGATTTGATGGATGGACCCTCAGTGAATAGTTGGCTGGGTGCTCACACTCAGAGTTGCGGTCAAGGGCTCAATGTCCAGGTGGACACCAGTGACAAGTGGTGTCCTCAGGGGTCGATACTGGGACCAGTGGTGTTTCCCATCTCTGTTGGTGACATGGACAGTGGGGTCGAGGGCACCCTCAGCCAGTTTGCCAACAAGGCTGAGCTTGTGCTGTGATCACACACTGGAGGGAAGGGGTGGGACACCCAGAGGGACCTGGGCAGGCTGGAGAGGTGGGGTTGGGCCTCATGAAGTCCAACAAGACCAAGTGCACGGTGCTCACATGGGTGGGGACAATCCCAACCCCAAACACCTGGGTAGGGAACAGCTGGAGAGCAGCCCTGCAGAGAAGGCTTTTGGGGAGGGTTGATCCATGAGAAGCTTTAGGTGACCCAACCACAGATGCTGGCAGCTGGCCTTGACTGTACCCATTCTAGTGGGGAGACTTTCCATGACTTCTCATTTTGGGAAACCTCTGTGTGGTGCCACAGCTTTCCCTGTTGGTGCTGCAGTCTGGAGTGCAGCTACAAACTGGAGTTAACTACAGCCCCTTGCAGGCACCATCTGGGACCGTCTGCAGCTTCACTCCAGAGATGTTTTAAGACTTTGTTTTAAGTCTTTTGATCTCCCCTGTAAGCTCAGGCTTCATCAGTGTCTTCAGCTCTTAAAATTTATTGGGATTTGGTTTCAGCTGTGTAAGGCCACTGGTTGCTTTCTGGTCTGGATTGTTGCATTGGGAGCCAGCTAATGGGTCATCCTTTGGGACATTGGGGTGTTTGTGATTAATTTTAGCCTTTAATTGGCAGTGATCTGCACTTGGAGCTGCAGAGTGTCAAGGGCTTTCTCTTTTGTGCTCTCAAGAAGCTTTCCTTTCTCTTTCATCTGGACACAGCTGTGTTTCACTTTAGCTCGCAAAGCACAAGTACAGGGGAAAAACAGCTCCAAGGAGCCATCCCAAAGATTTGTGGGGATCAGGACTGTGACAGGAGCAGCACCAACACACTCAGGGCTGCTCCAGGACACCTGGGCTCTGTTCTGAGAAGTGCCACAGACCTGCTCCCTGACCTTCACCGTCCACTTCCCTGCTCTTGGGACGCTATTTTTTCCTCTTCTTCCCCTCCTTTGTCTCGCCCCGTTTAGCTGTAACCTCTTTCAGGCAGGAACATGGTGTGTGTATAAAGGGCTGAGAACAATGTGCCCCAGATGGTTTGTACAAGTCCCTCCTCGGCAGCCACAAGGTTTCACTCTACAGGAAAGAAATTTTTAAAAATACAACTTTTTGGCGTTTTATATTTGCAAATGTGGGCAGGAACTTCCCGAGCCTTGATATTTCAGTCCAAGTCACAGCTCTCAGGGGGTAGCACTAGAATTGCAGCTTTTTCTTCTTTTAAGGAAAAAAAAACAACAACCAACAACTCCTCCCAGCCCCCAATCCCATTTTCTCACCTTCATGTCTGCAAGGAGAAGCTTGTAAACGTGACTGGAGCAGCCTTGGCTTGCTCAAAACCAGATGGCAAAGGAAAAGAACCCAATATTTCAATAAAAACACCGTGAACCCCCTCTTTGGGTGTCAGAGTGGGGTGTGGGTTTGCCCTTTTTGTGGCACTTGCAGTGTTTCTCTTCTGGGGGATGCTGAAGCCACTTGCCTGCAGTTTGTTTCCCTTCCAGCATCCTGGCTCGGAGCACTGGCCCTGCACACACCACAGGGCAGTGCTTATTTGCTTTAAGACCACAGCTTGCTTTGGAATTTCTTCTGCCAAACTTCAGGCCAATTTTTTTTTTCCCCTTATTCGTCCCCCTCACTCTCAAAGAGAGAAACAAGTTTTCTTAGTCTCATCTTGCATGAGATTTGATGCCAGGCCAAAAAATCCAGCACAGAAGGTGCTTTCCGGAGGCTGCTTTGCCTCGATCTGACCTTCTGGATGAGGATTCCTGTGCAAAATGGAATGATGTGGCATCCGTTTTATCTGGGGCATCTTCCCCGTGAAGCTCCAGCCCCAGGGGAGGACGGGTCAGGTCTGGGCCCCTGTTGCTCATCCAGAGGCTGCAGTGTTTTAACAAACACAAGTTTTGTTTTCTCCAGAGCAGCGGGGGTCCTGGGATTTTACCAAAAGTTTCTGTTTCTAATTAGGTTGTTCTCAGTTTTAAAGACCAGAGATCCCTTTATGGCACAGGGTGGAAAACCTGAGCAGTCACTGACACCACACAGAGGTGGGTCCTGCTTTTGTCCCGAGCTCCAAGGAGCCACTGTGTCTCCTTGGGATATGAAAATAGATTCCTCCCAGCCCTTGGCTCATCCCTGGGGGAAGCTGTGGGCAGAGTGTGAGGGAGCATCACTTGCCCTGGCCTGACTCACACAGATGTGGTTCCATGGCTTCCTGCTGCTCTGCCCACCCGGCTTTGGGACAGGGGGAATTGCAGTGGCCTGGCTGGGTGTCCACCTGGCCCAGCTGCCCGACGTTGGATCTGGAGCCAGGCCCTTCCAGGAGGGCTGCTCCCCTGGCTGGGGCTTGCTCCACAGTCAGGACCAGAGTTGTGCTCCACTGCCTTCATTTGCCTGGGCCGAGGGAAGGCACCACAATCTCCCAGTGTTCGTAGGAAACAGGATTTCATTTTCCCCTTCTGTCTCACTTCATTGTCTGAAATTCCCTTGCAAAAGCTGGCCCATAACTCTTCAAAGAAAATAATGCCGAGCGCCGGGGCTGGAGCTCCCTGGGCTCTGGCTGTCGGCCGCCTGACTCTGTGCAAACAGTCTGGGCCTGGAATCCCCCGGGAAGGAGCATAAAGGTCTGATTCAAAACCAGAAACAGCTCCAGCTGCCTGCCCCCTCCGCGCTGTGTGTCCGGGGAAGGTGGCTCTGAAATGCCAGGGGAGGGAGGGCTGTGCCACGCTGCCCTGGGAGGCGGTGGGGGAATGGCACCGCCGTGTGCTGGACCCGGAGCGGAAATTCTTGGGGGAGCAGAGAATGAGCAGGATGTCACGTGTGGGCCGTGTGTGCCTGGGGCTGGGGCAGAACAAAGCGCAGGGAAACCCTGCTCCTCCTGCCGCTCCCACCCTGCTTCCTGCTGGCACGGGAGGGACACTGCCGGGGAAGGGGGAAGGGAGCCTCGGGGCTGCCCACCTTTGGGGGGGCTGGAATGCTTCGGGTGCCTCAGTTTCCCTCGGCTGAGATGGGCCGGGTGCTGCAGGATGGTCTCCCGATATTGGCATCTTTGGAGGGTCAGGCCGCTGGGGCTGCTGTGCTCCAGGGATGCTCCCGAGCTGCTGGGAGCTCCCATCCCTGTTTCTACAGCCAGGTCCCACGAGGTGGGCTTTGTGATCCCTGTCCCTTCAGAGCCTGCAGCTCCAGTCCCCCTTGGAGAGCAGCCAGGATCCTGTGGAGGGTTCCAGTGAGGATTCAGTGGCAGGGCAGGGCTGGAAGCAGGGCAGCCCCAGGGAGCAGCAGCTCCCATGGGCCCTTACTTGGCCTGTCCTTCCCCCTGCTGAGCTCTGCCTTTGGTGTCTTTTTCCCTCTGTTGCTCTTAGAGACGTTCCCCCATTCCCCCCACGCACCTTTTAGTACAAGAAGCCTTTTTTGTTGTTGTTATTAATAGCTATTGAGAGCCAGTAAAAAGTTTTACAGGATTTGGCCAAGCATCAGGCCTTGCAATGTGCTCATTTCCTGGAGCTGACACTGGAGGGGCGGGGGTTTGCTTGGATAACCCGCGGGGTTAAAGGGAGGCTGGGACAGGGAGGGCTCTTGGGGGTGTCACAGGAGCCTGGAGAGGAGTGGAGGAAGGTGGTGAGGGAAAGAGTGGAGGTGGGAGGCAGGACAAGGAAGGGTGGGAGCCTGCCAAGGGTCAAGCTGGGAGCAAAACCAGAGATGGTGAACAGTGGAGGGAAATGGGAGTGTGTGTGAGTGGGTCTGTCTGTGTCTCACATGCCCTCCCAGTGTGTGCCCAGCCCCTGCCTGACCCCCTCTGTCCAGGTTTAGCTTCCTGACTGTCCTTCCTGCCTCTCACTGGGGCATCCCTGTGAGGAGGGACTGAGCCTGACCTCCCCCCAGGCAGCTCCTGTGGGAGGCCTGGAGGGAGGGAGAGCATGGCTTGCTTTTAGGAACCTGGTTTCCTGAGCACCGCACTGGTTCGATGGTTCTTGTCATCCCACCCCTCTGGAAGGGAGCAAGGGGCTGGTTTGGCCCCTGGGTTGAGCTGTTGTACCCTGTGAACAGGGTCAGCTGCACAGGGGGGTTGTGGCACCACCCATGGAATAATTTGGGATGGAAAGGGCCCTTAAAGGTCACCCAGTCCAACCCCTGCCACAAGCAGGACTGTGGATGGGGGAAGGAGCTCCCTGGTTCAGGGGACTGAGCTGCATCCTGCCTGTTTGTGGAGAACCCCAGCAGCAGCATGGGGCTTCCCACTGCCCTCACTGGGAAGCACTGGGAGCTGTGCACATGAGACAGGGGAGGTGCTGCACCTCTGAGCAAACAAGCTCCCACAGCCATCAGGTGCCCTCAGATCACAGTGTTTTTTGCCCAAGTAGTTGCCAGCAGCCCAAAAATCAAGGATATTTGGCAAGAGCAGAAGAGGTGTCAGTGAGGGTGACCAGGAGCTCACTGGAGAAGGGATAAGGGTCTTGTAAGTCTTGGGTTCCTGTTTGCCCCAGGCAGACTGTCGTGGGAGCCCTGAGCGTGGCCATTCCACAGAAACAGTCTTCTCTGCTGCATCCTGGGCAGGGTCGGTGGCAGGAAGGGCCCATCCCACCCCAGTGGGGGCTGGTGCTGGTGGGAAGTGCTCTGACTCAGCTGGCACAGCCTAGGGACCCGCAGGGACCCTCCCAGCCAGGTGAATATCCTCTTTTCACTGCCTGGGAAGTCCCATGCCTGGCATGGTGTGCCCCAGAACTCTGGATTTACATGTGTCCTCTGCTCGTGGGGGCTCTCAGAGTCCCTGGCCTGGAGTGCCTCCAAAGGTCTCCACAGGCTGCCTGCAGCCTTTTCCCATGGGAACATCATTGCCCCCACGTCACTCTGGGCTCACTCCAACATGGAGATGCCCATGAAGCATTTCCTCTCTGGCTGTGGCCAGGTGTTTGGTTTTGCCAGCGTCTCACACATGGCACACCCTGCCATGTCCTCATATCTATCCCAGCTTCTCCCACCCCTCACTTGGGGCACCATCATCATGGGAATTCCTTGGGCGGGCTCTGCAGAGCTGTGGGCAGGAGCCTGGAGCCCACAGAGCCCACAGCCCCTCTGCCTGCTCGGACTGATTTTCTCCCTCTCCTTTTCCACAGCTGGGAGCCCGAGGAGCTGCACTGGGAGGACCCTCTCTGCAGGATGTTCTGTCCACCAAAGAACTCCCTGTAACCGGCGATGATGACAGTCCCGGCAGGACCTTGGGAAGCACTAACATTTCAGTAGCTCAGCACCCGTGGGTGGCCACTTACCCCTCCTGCTCCACACCCCGCCCTCCCATCGCTCACCGGGATGGTGTATTAACCAAGAAGAACCCTGCTTCTGTCCTCCTCACCTTTCCATTTTCGGCAGCTCTGGGATTTGTATGGCAGCAGCGTAACCGTGGAGAGGCCGGGGTATCACAAACTTATGGATTTTGATAAGAGAGGAGGGAAAGGGGAGCTGGAGGAAGGTAAAAGGATGTCCAAGACAGGTGGAGGAAGGAGCGGTCATGGAAGCCGGGGTGCTGGAACCAACTCGGGAGTCTTAATGGTGGGTCCCAACTTCCGCGTCGGCAAGAAGATCGGATGCGGCAATTTCGGGGAGCTCCGTCTAGGTGAGAAGGGTCGTCTTTGTGCTCGCTGTACCTGCTGTGCTGGCATTGCCCTGGCACCCACCTCCTGCAGCAGGAGGAGCTGGCACAGGCCTGTGGTTGTCAGCACCGTGGTGTTGAGGTGTTGCCCGTTGCAGGCAGCTCTTGTTCCTTCTCAGAGATTCCTCCTCCTCAGCCCCCTCATGCTGTGCTTGATCTTCCGAGGCCCAGCCCAGCCCAAAGGACTGATGGCAGAGGTGTTTCCCATCTCCTCCCTTTGCCTGTTGCCTTCTAGGTTGGTTTGTTAGAGTTCAGCCCTCTGTGTTGGAAGTGCTGGTGGCCCACACAGTTCTGGGTGTCTCCCCAGATCCAGGAACAATTAGGGAGGAATGTTGTAGGAGATGCCACTTTGCGCTCACCAAATGTCACCCCATTTGTGCCCAGGGTGCTGCCACGTGCCTTGGGAGAGGGGATGGAGCATGGGGGCCTGGGAGTGTTCACTCTGCTGGGACAAACATCTGGGGAGGAGAGTCAGTGTTTTGTCCTGGGTGAATTCCCCAGTTGGTGAAACTAGTTGGTTGAGAGATTCTCCTAAAATTTTCTGCAGGGCTGAGAAAGGGAGAAATGAAACCCAAGCACCTTCTGTGGTCTCTTTCCATTTTGAACCAAGTTTATCAGGAAACTCTCAAGCAAACTCCAGTGGAGAGGGTGGGGAGGTTGCTCCTCTCCCACGACTGGGAATGTCCCAGGAGGCTTCCAGCAAGCTGTTAACCCTTCACTTGGCATCAGGCAGCTGGGAGAGGCCTGGCAGTGCCAGGCACTGCTGCTCAGCACAGTCTGGATTTCTCCAGGAATGTACACTGGATGTGTGGATGGAGTCCCTGCCAGCAGGAGCATTTTCCTTGGCTGTGAGTGCTTTGGGAAGGGGCTTGTGCCCTGGGAAGAGGGAAGAGAGCAGAGCCAGCTGGGAGCCTGTGGCAGCCTTAGGCCTTGTTGCTCAGTGATATTTTAAGCAGCACTTTCTCAAACCAAGCTCTGAGCTAAACCTGCCCTGACTGTGGTCCCTGGGTAGGGTCTGTGTGTGCAGGAGGAGCCCCAGCTCGGGTGGGGTGAGTTCCCACCTCGCTGCCTGTGGGGAGTTAATGTCAGCTCTTCCCAGTGTGACAGACTGGCTGGTGCCAGCCCAACCCACCCTGTCCCTCAACTTCCCGCCTAATTGCAGAGCTGGGGAATGCCCTGTTTTAAAATCCAGCCAAGCAGTTCCTGTGTTCCTCAGCGGAGGGTCTGTCCCTCCCAGTGTTTGTCGTGAAGAGCTCTGAGCTTTCCTGCAGACCCAGGGCTTGTGGAAGGAGACGTGTGAGGGGGGGTTTGCCACACCAGCTGCTGCTTTCAGTTCTCGGGTCTGGACACTCCTGCTGCCGGTGCCTCCCTGCCTGACCAGCAGGGAGGGGGTGGATGGAGGGCTCTGAGCTCTGCAGGGTCCACCTGTGTCCTTCCACCTCCTGTTCCCTGCTTGCCAGCAAGCATCTCACAGTGGATGTGTGGATCTGAGCTGTATTCCAGCTGCCCTAGTCAGGACTCTGGAGCTGTGGCCGTTGCTTTGTGACCCCCCCACCTTGGCCTTCCCCTCATTTTCCAGAGGCAGCACTGGGGGGGGACACTGATCTCACATGGATCTGAGGGATGTCTCTGGAACTGGCAGTTGTGTTGCTCTGAGCAGAGCTGCTGCAGGGACTCTGGGAGCAGTTGCTGGGTTTGCTCCTGGCTGGGGGGGACAGGCAGGGAGCTCTTGCTCTGGGGCATCGCAGCGCTCGATCTCACAGCGAGGGTTTGTCCTTGCCACCAGCAAGAGAAGCTTCCAGTCCCTTCACGTGATTTCCCTGCCCTGTCACACCCTGCAGGGCCTGGCCATAACATGGTCCAGGCGTGAGCACAAGATCTCCTCACGGCAGTGGAAGCCACAGCTATGTGGCTTTTCTCCTAAAATCACATCTCTCTTCCTTAGGTGTGCCTCCTTCTGCGTCAGGGCTCAGGAATGCTGTCAGGACTTCACAGAAAGTAGGGATTCCTCCATGATGAATGGCAAAGGAGCAGAGGGATCCTGCTATGAGCTGGTGGCATGACCAGGGATGTTGCCCAGCTGTTGCTGGGCATTCAGATTTCCCCTGGGAATGGAGGATTCAGCCCTCAGGACAGGCTGGTTGTAGAGGCCAAACTGTGCTCAGTGTTTAAATGCTCCCACATCTTCTCTGGGCCTTTTGCTTTCATACCAAAAGCCAGGAAATCTTGAAAAAACATGCATGGAAGTGACTCCTCCAGCTCCCAGCATTGGGGATGGAGGAAAGTGATGTTGTCTCCCTAAAACAGGTACCACTTTGCCCAATTTCACCACCACACTGAGAGGCACGTGGTGATCTGCCCTTAGGGTGCCTCAGCTCATCTGCCCCAGGTAGAGACAAGTGTCCTCCCAGGCATGGAGGTGTTCAAAATCAAAAGCAATTTGTTTAAAGGTAAAATATTAAAACCAAAAATTGGCATAAGGGATTTGTGGGAAGCCAGAAGGGGAATGACGTGGGCAGGAGTTGTGGCTGCCAGGGCTGTGCATTTGGATCCTGCCTCTCCGTGTTCCTGCTGGCCTTGGCATCCTGAGCAATGCACAGACATAGTGCCTGTCCCAGTCCAGCAGCACTGCTGGCCAGTTCCTCACTAGACCAGCATGGCTGGAGAACTGGGCCTGGAAGTGGAGTGAGGCACCTGCCCCAGCCCTCTGGCACAGGGGTGCAGGTTTAGATCATGCAGGTGCTGGGTCTTGTTTCCTTCTCATGTCCTGGTGCTTCACTCCGAGCTGGTGAGTGCTCATCCCTCCCCCTTCCATCCTCCAGCACTTCCTGGGCCCTTCCAACAGCATCCCTGAGCAGTGCCTGCTGCCTGCAGCCCCCCCGAGCTCCCTGCTGCCCACAGCCAGCCCAGCTCCATGCCAGGGCAGGATGCTGCCTCTGAAACACAAGGCAGCAGGAAGCTGGTGGCAGCAGGGTGACAGGAGCGTGGCTGGTGGCTCCTGTGCCCTGGCACTGGGACCTGCAGCCCTGGGGCTCTGCCAGCTCCCTGTGCCCCAGGAGCAGGGCCAGCACATGCTGCTCCCAGCAAGGCTTTGTTGGACCAGGGCCCCCTGAGCAGCTCCTCGGGGGTACTTTGGGATGAACTGGGAAAAGTGGAAAGAAGGAAAAACACAGCTGTTAACCAGAAAGGTCAAAAATGAGCCCAAAGCACTTGGGTGCTGTGCAGGCCCCTTCCCTGAGCTCTGCCTGATGCTGAGCTGTCTGTAGTCCTGTTGTTAGTCCTGCCATGCTGCCTTGGCAGGGACCTCCCTGCCCACCCCCTTCTGAGCCTGGCCCAAGGCCAGTGCTCCAGCCAGGCTGTGCCATGGAGCTGCCCTGAGGCAGCCTCAGCCCAGGAATGGGATGTAGGGAAGGATGGGGACCCAGCAGCAGCTGCTACTTCTTTTCTTCCTGCATTAAACTTCTGCAGGTGGGCTTTTTGCAGCTTTTCTGTGCCCACCCCTCTCTCCCAGCCTGCTGTGTGCATTTCCACTGGTAGCTTGGAACCACAGCAGCTGTTCTGCTTTGAAGTTAAAACCTGGAAATGAAATTATTATTAAAAGTAAAGCCAGGATTTTGGAGGGAAGAACATGGGGGTGGGTCAGTGTGTGGTGTGTGAGCCAGGAGCAGGTCACTACTACAGCTGAACCAGGGCCATGTCCCACCTGAAGGATCAGATGCAAGTGCTGGGGACATTCCCAAGCTCTCCTGAACTGTGGCTTTCAGACTTGTCCTGCAGCAGCACAAGTACTTGGAGGGGTTTACTTGGGGTTACACAAAACATGACTGAGTGCCTGTGACCCCCTTGTCAGCTCTGCACAGGCCTCCCTCTGAAAACCTGCGCGTGTGAGGGCTCAGCCACCTCCCAGAGATGGGAGCCACAGACCCACCACGTGCCAGAGGTGGCTCACAAGTGTCTCTGGAGGAGGCTGGGAGAGAGGGGAGCCCAAGCATTGCTGCTGCTCCTGCCTCCCTTGCTGATGGTTCATGCTTAGTTTTCCTTCTGGTCGTTCAGAAAGTCAGACTCTAAAATAACTGGGTTTTCCCCAGTGGTGTTAAACCCCAGTGCTCCAAGGAGCTGTCAGTGCTTGGCCTGATGCAGCTCATGTCACTGGGGCTATGGTGTTGGCAGTGCTGGGCAGGTGCCCAGGTGCCCTTGCATGGAGCTGCCTTATCCCCTGCTCCTCCACTGCCTCACCTGGGGCTGGGAAAGCCAAATTCCCATCCCAGTGCCCAGGCACAGCTCTGTGCTGCTGCTCTGGCACAAAGAGCTCCAAGCATGGGCACTGTGATGATCAAGGGGCAGTGCCAGGTGGAGGGGTTGGCACAGGGGAAGCCTTACTGCTGCTTCACTTTTCCCCTCATGATAAGAAGGACAGTGAGGTGCTGGAACCTGTCCAGGGAAGGGAACGGAGCTGGGGAAGGACCTGAAGCACAAGTCTGATGAGAAGCAGCAGAGGGGGCTCAGCCTGGAGAAAAGGAGGCTCGGGGGGGGATCTTCTGGCTCCTTCAAATCCCTGACAGGAGGGGGGAGCCAGGCTCTGCTCCCAGGGAACAAGGGACAAGACAAGAGGAGATGGCCTCAAGTTGTGCCAGGGGAGGTTTAGGTTGGATATTAGGAAAACTTCTTCACAGAAAAGGTTGTCAAGCCCTGGCACAGGCTACCCAGGGCAGTGGTGGAGTCACCATCCCTGGGATTGTTCAGAAAACATGGATGTGGCCCCTGGGGCCATGGGTTAGTGGTGAACATGGTGGAGGTGTTGAGCTGGCAGTTGAATTTGACCTTAGAGGGCTTTTCCCTTCTTAAATGCTTCTGTTTCCATGATTCCACTCTAAGCTGCTTGGATGGGGGCTGTGCTGGGAGCCCAGCACAGAGCTCAGCCCAGCTCTTCCTGGGGCTCCTGTGATGTGCAGGAGCAGGTGCCAGAGCCCAGTGCTTCCAAATCCCTTGGGAGGGACAGCAGAGAAAGCCACTGGCATTTAAACACAACAAGGACCCAGGCCTGGCTCCGAGGGCTTTGGCCCTGCCCTGATCTAACACACTGTGTCCTGCAGGTGCTGGCAGCTGGATTCGGAGGCACCTCCAGCTCTGAGCAGGGCAAAGGCCTCTGCAAGGCAAATATTTGGTTTCTGCCGCCCATCTTGCCACGTTTCTCTTTTATTTCCTTTCAAAAGCGCCTTTTGTGCTGCAAGTCCTGATGGAGTCCTCCCAGAGGGCTCCAGAGCACATTTTGGGTGTTGAAGTGACCCTGTTGTGAGTGCTGGGCGGGGAGGGCAGCCCGGGGGCTGCTCCAGGAGCTGGAGTGGGGAGTTGCCCAACATGGAAGGACCCCACAATCCTTTCAATTTTTCTTTCCTGTTTTCTTTTTATTCTTATGACAAGCTGGTTCTTGTCTTTGCACCGTCTTTGATTCAGGAAGGGGAAGCAGAGGGTGGTGGTCTGACAGTCTGTGCTCTCTCTGCTCCCCATCTTGTCCATCATCTGTGTCCAAGCCTCCTGAGCATTGCAGGAAGGGATGAGCCAGTGGATTATCAGATGATTTGGACTCGTGTTTTGAGCCGGGAGAATGCTGCCAGCTCTCAGAGCAGTTTTGTCAGTGGCTTTCTGTGCCGGTGCACCACAGGTGTCCCATGTGGTGGGGTCAGGACAGATGCCATGTAACAGAGGCAGAGTGGAGCTCTCCAAGCACAGCCCTGCTGGGGATGCTCCTGCATCCATCCCTTCTCCCTCCCTGCTGTGCTGAGCCACTTTTGCAGTGTCCCTCTGGCAGTTACCCTGCTATGTTATTTTTTTTTCCCCCTCTTTAGACCCAGTCTAACCTCAGGGAAAGTCCAGCTGAGTTTTCTGTTTGCCTGTGGCTGCCCTGAAGGCAGCAGTCGTTATTTTGGAGTGAAATGTATGGCCCTGTGGGCTCTCTGGAGACATGCCCAGATCTGGAGGATGTCCCACCTGCTCCCCAGGAAATGTCAGTCCGTGATGGGCCAAACCCCCTGGATCTGGCACACGCTGTGTTCTCCAGACATTCCTCCCTCTCAGTTCACCTACTCCCTAATCGCTGCAAAGGGATTTGGTTTGTGCAGAGGCAGGAGACAAAGTGGCTTGGCAGAGGTCCCCTGGGATGGGAGAGGGTCAGGGAGGCAGAAGGATTGAGCCCTTCCTTGGCTGCAGAGCCGGTCCCTGGGAGGAGCCACGCCATTAATACCACCCATTCATCCCTCCTCCCGTAATCCTGCCGCCGACTCTGGCGCTCAGCAGCTGGCTCTGATGTCACCCGGCAAGGATTTATTGCTGCTTCAGGTGGAGAGCAGCAGTCGGAGCAGATGAAATCTTATGCCAGGAGGAGCTTGTTCCCTGAGCAAATTGCTTGGAGAAAATCCGAGGAGACAGATGCAGCTCCATCAGATACGCACAGCCAGGCAGTGGGATCGCGTGTCTGCTGCCATTAACTCCCACCTGCCCGGGGTCCTGAAACACTGAGCAAGGTTCCTGCAAACCTTTAATCTTTGCCTTTATGGGCCTGGGCAGAGGTTGTCCTGGTGCTTCCAAGGTGTGTCCCCTTCCTCAGACCCTCCTGGTCTCCAGAGGTCGTGCAGACACCGAGAGCTCAGCCTTTCTGTGGTTAGAGCTGTGAAAAGCCCAGGGCAGGGGTGGAGCTTTTTAGGAGGTCATGTACAGAGTGCTGCCTCTTCAGCTCCCCTGGGCACTCTGAGCCATTCTCCTGGGCCTCTCTGCAGCTCCTCATACAGTCTGGGTCATTCCACGGATCTGCTCCTGGTTTCCCCTGTGCCCTTGGGTGGGTAGGAGCATCCCCAGGGATGAGGTTGATCCACACATGTGTGCACATACACACACACACATACATACATGTGTGCTATTCCCAGGAGTGACTTCAGCCCTGGAGAAGAGATTTCCACCTGCCTGTGGTGCCCTCAGACCACTGCCACCCTCTGCAGGGTCCCACCACCCACAAAGCAGTGTCCCCCAACTCTGGTGACCCCTCCCAAAGCCCCTCCTCCTGTGGGGCCGTGGCTGGGAGAAGCACCAAGTCCCAGCCTCGGTCCTGCCTTGCCCAGCCACATCCCTGCAGGCCCAGACTGGGATGCTGCCCCCTCCCAGCAGCCTTGGCTCCAGCCCATCCCAGAGGAATCCACATACCCCACCTGGGGGTAATTAACAGGCGTGTTGCAACTCCCCACAGTGGGTTCTGCTCCCGCTCCTGCCTTGAGGCTTGTTCAGGTGTTGTGAGAGCTGCCAAACCTGTTCAGGATGTTTTTGAGCCCAGGAGCCCTCGGGGTGTGCAGTGGGGGTGATGCAGGGACTGCTTTCCATTGCCTTCTGGTGTCTCTCCCTGCAGGAAAGAACCTCTACACCAACGAATACGTAGCGATCAAATTGGTGAGTAGCTGTCAAACTGGGGAGCCCCTCTGTGGGTGGGGTGGGGAATCTTTAGGCCTTTGGGAAGGAGGCTGCTCCCCCTCCCATGGTGCTGGGATGTGATGGATGGGGTGGCTGCGGGGGAGCTCCACTCACAGCTCGGAATTGAGGGCAGGCTGGGAACACACGTCACTGCAGGTGGGGTGATCCGTGCCTGGGGAGGGAAGAGCTGAGTATTCTCTTCTCCCAGCCCTCTCCATGGCCTGTGCTGTGCTCAGCCAGTGCCAGCAGCCCTTTGGGAGAGGGTGGTCCCACTGGTACCTGCTCCCATTAATGTCTATCCGGGCACCCGAATCTCTCTGGAAGGGGTGGGTCTGGCTTCCATATGGGCTGATTTTCCCTCATCATCCCCTGAGGTTTCATCCTCCTGTTACACCACTTGCTCCCAACCTCAAATGCTCACCATCCAGCTGCTGCCAGCATGTGAAGGAGGTGTCTGACACCCAGACCCACTGAACACCCTGCTCCCTGTTTAACTCTTCTCCTTCTCTCCTCCAAGGAACCCATAAAATCCCGGGCCCCCCAGCTGCACCTGGAGTATCGGTTCTACAAACAGCTGGGCAATGCAGGTATGGGGCTGGGCTGAGCTGTGTGGGGAGCTGCCTGCCAGGGACACTGCTGGGAGAGAGCCTTCCCCTGAATGTGACTCTGCAACTTCGCTCCCAGCCTGAGCAGCTCCTGCCCATCTGCTCGGCTGGGAGAGGCTGAATTTGCACAGAGCCTCATCTAATCTTTGATCTCTTTTGATGTAGTTCTTTGCCTGCCCTGCCCTCGCAGCACAGTCAGGGATGCAGATGGAGCTTTCTCCTTCCCCGTGCTGCTGAGAGCAGAGCCAGGCTGGCTGTGGCACAGAGGGAGGGCAGTGCAGGGGTATCCCCACCTCTGCAGCCCCTATCCCTGCCCAGCAGTGGCAGGGCTGTAACAGCATGGCCCTATTGCAGCCCCACAAAGCCCCTGCTCTGTCTCTTGCAGAAGGAATTCCTCAGGTTTACTACTTTGGCCCCTGCGGGAAGTACAACGCCATGGTGTTGGAGCTGCTGGGACCCAGCCTAGAAGATCTCTTTGATCTGTGTGATCGGACCTTCACGCTCAAGACCGTCCTGATGATCGCGATCCAGCTGGTGAGCACAGCTCCTCCTCCTCACCTGGCCCCACCTGGCTGCCCGGGGGGAGCAGGGTGGGGTGTGGGCATGTGGGTCAGGCAGTGTGGGCACCCCATGGGGAGCAGGGGGGAAGGAAGGGTGAGCCAGTGCCCAGCAGGTCAAGGGAGGTGTTGACTGCTTCTCCCATTCCTCACCCCCTCCCTGCTGAGGGAGGACTCTTCCTCACCCCCACACAGCCCCTTTTTGAGCCCAAATGAGCACCTCACTGTATGTCCAAGATATAGCTGGGCTGGGGTTGTCTCCCAGGGCAGGAGGACATGATGTTCCTGTCCTTTCAGCCCAGGGGGACCGTCAGGCTTGGGGGAGCAGAGCCACTGGCAGGGGTGAGGCAGTTGGAGCAGGGCCAAAGAGAGAGGGTGCAGGGGGATGTGCAGGACACAGGGGGTGTCTCTGCCCTGGCACTGACCTCTCCTTCTGCCCCAGATCACACGGATGGAGTACGTCCACACCAAAAGCCTGATCTACAGAGATGTCAAGCCAGAGAACTTCCTGGTGGGGCGGCCGGGCAGCAAGCGGCAGCACACCATCCACATCATCGATTTTGGCCTGGCCAAAGAGTATATTGACCCTGAGACCAAAAAACACATCCCCTACCGAGAGCACAAGAGCCTGACAGGGACAGCACGTTACATGAGCATCAACACCCACCTCGGGAAAGGTATGTGGGCACTGGGCAGAGGGGAGGGACTATGGGAGACAAGATCCACCCTGCCACAGGTGGGGCTGGGGACAAACTGCCTCTCCTCCTCCTCAGAGTGTTGACAGGACACTTGGGATGCTGCAGGATCTAGGGGGCATGGGGACAGTGGCTGTAGTGGGAACTGACCCGTGTCTCTTTTTCTCTGTGCAGAGCAAAGCCGCAGGGACGACCTGGAAGCATTAGGGCACATGTTTATGTACTTCCTCCGTGGGAGCCTCCCTTGGCAAGGCCTCAAGGTAACTGCCAGCTCCTGCTGCCCCTGGGCATGGCTGCCTGTGGGTCTGGCTCTGCCCTGGCACGGGCAGCATCAGGAAGGGGAGGAGCTTTTGGCCCCTGGGGTGTTGGAGGGTTGGCACCCCACCAGATCTGAGCTGTGTGCCAGGCCCGTGCTGTGTTGAGCAGCTGTAGGTCCGTGTGTCTCCTCACTTTGTGGAAGTCCCAGCTGCTCTCACAGTGGAACTGCACTCCCTGGTGTGCACTCTGGAGTGCACTCCCTGCGCTCCAGACCTGCCCTGAGGGAATTCTCTGGTAGTGAGCTCCTCTGTTACCTGGGAAAGGGCATCTGTGGTCTGACAGCACCCAGTGCCTTCCCCTCCCCCGGGAGGTGCCTGGCCCTCATGCTGACCCTCCTTGTCCCTGCCAGGCCGACACGTTAAAGGAAAGGTACCAGAAGATCGGCGACACCAAAAGAGCCACCCCGGTGGAGGTGCTCTGTGAGAACTTCCCAGGTGAGAGCCCTGCCCGGGCTGGCCCTGGCCCTGCCCCCAGCCCTGGCCTGTCCCCTGTGCCCTGACCCCGTGTCCCCGCAGAGGAGATGGCCACGTACCTGCGCTACGTGCGGCGGCTGGACTTCTTCGAGAAGCCCGACTACGATTACCTGAGGAAGCTCTTCACAGACTTGTTCGAGAGGAACGGTTACGTGTTCGACTACGAATACGACTGGGCAGGGAAGCCACTGGTGAGTGTTGGGGGAGAGGGGAGCAGGGGGACACAGGGGAGCAGGGGGGCACAAGGGGGCACAGGGGAGCAGGGGGACACAGGAGAGCACAAGGACACAGAGGAGCAGGGGGACACAGAGGAGCAGGGGACACAGAAGAGCAGGGGGACACAGGGGTCCTGTGGGGAGGCAGCACAGTCAGATGTAAATCTCAGCTGTCCACACACTCTGTGCCCGAGGGATCAGCTCCATCCTCTCCAGTCTCCAGCTCCAGGCTGGGGCTGTTGTGCCATTGGGTCAAAGCTGTGACAAGGGAATCTGAAGCTCCTGGAGGGAGCTAAGAGGACCCCAGCAGCCAGGCTGGCACCTCACTGTCTGCCACGGGCACCCTCCATGGGCTTGGTGCAGCCAGATTCCAAGCACAGAGCTGCTAAGGCAGGGGTGGTGCCTGGAATCAGGCCTCAGTTCTGGGGAGTTCTGCATGTTTGGCCAGGAGTTGGTTCTGGGCTGCAGGGCAATGGGAGGGCTCCGTGCTGCAGCTGACATTGTCCTTGTGTCCCCAGCCCACCCCCATTGGCACGATGCACAGCGAGGTGCAGGTGCAGCCCCCGAACAGAGACAAAGCACAGCCACACACCAAACACCAGGTGAGCGGCGGCACGGCCCGGCCGGGCGGTGGGACCACGGGCACGGGCAGCCCAGGCTCAGCTCTGTGGATGTGGAGGAGCCTGGGATGGAGGCAGGGACTGGACATTCCTTTTTCCCCAGTGCTGTCTGTGGGAGAGCTCCCTCCCACAGCTCTGGGTCTGTGGCTAATGGAGGCCCAGGGCAGTGCCCCTGCAGCCTGGCAGAAGCAGGTTGTAGCAGGGCCGGGGGGTGCCAGGCCCTCAGCCACTGAGCTGCAGGGTCCAGCCCAGGGTCATGGGTGAGGGCATGGTACAGGCTGAGCCATCTCTGCTAAGGATGATGTCCCTGGTGCTGTGTCCTCATGGGGTAACTCGCTGCTGTGCTTGTGGTGCCACTTCTATCGATGGGGCGCTGACATGGGATAAGGGAAGGCAAGATTGGTGGGGCAGTTTGGCAGCGTTTTGCCTTGTGCTGGGGTTGCCTCTGTCCTGGAATGTGCAGGGCACAGAGGGCTGAGCTGGGATCAGGCAGAGCTGTGCCAGCAGCTCCCTGCCTGAGTTGCTGTGGAGAAAGGCGTGGGCTGCCCAGCCCTTCTATGGTGCCGTGGCCTGTCCTGCCCTGGTACAGGACATGTGGCTCTGGGAATACTGGCACTGAGAGCAAACCTCTCACATTTCCCATCAGTCCTGTACAGACCCTCATCCTCTTGAACTTCGTGGAGAGCAGAGCAGCTGCAAAGGGGCTGGACCCGGGGTTGCAGCATCCTGTCCTCCCCCATCCACATCCTTGCCCAGCGATGTCCCAGGCTGCTCCTGCCGGGCACAGGAAGCCTGTCACAGCCCTGGCTTTTACTGGCAGTGCTTTCTTAGGGAGAGGGAAATGTCTTCAAATCGCCTCTGGCTCATTCCTGGGAATTCACTCCCAGTAATGTCTGCTGGGGAGTGCCGTGTTTGACATCCCTTGTCCAGAGCAGTTGGAAAAGCCAAGCACAGAAGTCCTGGAGTGTGGGAGCAGTGCCCAGCCCGGGGACACAGGGTGTCCCTGCAGCCGTGGGGCCGTGCCATGCCCACAGGGGAGGGTTTGGCTGTGGGAACAGCCGAGGTGCCCTGCAGGAGCAGCACAGCTCCCTCCATACAGACCCCGCCAAGCTCCGCCTCATCCTGGAGACGCAGCACTTGTAGAACGGCTGTGGCAGAGCCTGGGCCTGGCTCTGCTGCCCCAGCTCCATCCCAGACACGGCCACCTGCCCTGCCGGGCTGGCCCGGCGTGGGGGTGGCCGTGGGGGTGTGTGTGTAGGTGGCAGGGGGACACAGACCCCTGGTGTCACTGCAGGGACCTCTTTGGGAGCCGCCGGGTCGGTGCTGCACTGGTGCCCTCCGCAATCACAAACCCGAGCTGCTCCAGTCATGTTTTTGCTTTTGCATGTCTTATTTTCTCGACTCCCTTTGCCACTTTTCCCACCCCTTCCCTCCACTTCTCCCTTCTCTTCCCCATTCTTCCTGTTTTCTTTTGTTTCTTTTCATTCTGTTCCTCCTGCCTGTCGCGAGCAGCCGCCCGAGGGGACGGAGTTGTGGGATCCTCAGGCCGGTGGGCAGCCTGCCGAGGAGCCTGTGGGAGCTCACCTGGCAGCCGGCAGGCTCGGGGGGTCCGTCCAGGTACATGAAACCTCGCGCCGAGGGCAGGGGCGGGCGCGGGAGGGAGCGGAGCCACCCTGGGCCGCCCGCGGAGCCGGGATCAGCCCCGCTCCCCCGCCCCGGGGCCACGCATCCCGGGCTCCTGCCTCACCCCGAGCACGTGCTGCCTGACCCTGGTGTGTGACATGATGGTCACGGCTCACAGACGAGGCTGGTGCTGCTTCCCAGGGGCTGCCAGGCCACCTTGGTGCTGCGGGGGAGACTCAGAGGGGGATGGATGGATGGATGGATGGATGGATGGATGGATGGATGGATGGATGGATGGATGGATGGATGGATGGATGGATGGATGGATGGATGGATGGAGTGCTGGCTCTGTGCCACACAGCAGTGTGGCAGCTGGGTGGGCATCGCTCAGCCCCCAGTGCCTCTCTCATCCCAGCAGTGCCCAACGGGCAGGGACTTCCCTGCACCTCCATGACTGGAGTGCCTGTTCCAAGCCCTGCTTGTCCTCCCTTCCCGGGCACTCCTTGGCCGTGTCTCCCCGCCTCCGTCCCGCTCTCGCGCCGTCGGCCCCGTGCTCGCTGCCCTCGCAGCCTCCTGCCCGCTGCCGCTCGGCCCCTTGGCCCGGGGGGTCCGTCCCGCATGGATGGTGGTGGGACATCCATGCCAGGCCCCCCCCGGCTGGGTCTGTGCTGTCTCCTCCATCTCTGCTCCCGTCCCCGCCGCTGTTGCTCGTTCCTGCTGCTCCGCGGTGACTCTGCTCGTGCTCCGTCCCGGCTGCGGGCACAGGGCCGGGCCGGCCGAGGGGCCGGGAAGCCGAGGGCTCGTGCTGTGCTCTGCTCCTCCTGTCCCACGCCCCTCCGCAGTGGCTGCTCCTCCCTCCCGCTCCCCAGACTCCTCCGCCCGCGCCCGGCTCTGGGAGGGGGGGGTGATGCTGGGGATCTCCGGGCTGGTTTCGGGGGCTGTAGCCTGACGTGGCCCTGCTGGCCGGGCACTGGCTGTCGGATGGCAGCTCCTCCGTGGGTCTGGGAGAGGCTCCTGGCCGGGGCCGAGCAGCTTGGCAGCCCTCGGTCTGTGCATCCCCAGGGAGCTCTCGGCTTTGCCTGCGGGCCGTGGGTGAAGAACGGGAGTCCAGGCACCTCCCGGTTGCCTGTGCCAGCCCTGCCCTTGCTTTGGTGACTCGGATGTCTCCCCCCAGCCCTGGCACTGTGCGGGCAGGAGCTCAGGGACCCCTCGGGGCCAGCGGGACCCGCAGGGTGGGCACTGGGCTGAGTCCCACTGGGCCCAGCAGTGCTGTGTCTTGGGGCTGGGGAGGAGGAGCCCGTGCAGTTGCTCGGCCGGGGGAAGGTCTCCCTGGAGCTCGCAGCTTCCCCGGGCTGTGTTTCCTGCACACACGGGAGCTGCCTGCCAGCACGCCCCTCTCCTGGTGGGCTGTGCAGGGGCTCCAGGGGCCGGAATCTTTCCAGAGGCGCTGGCTGGGGGCGGGTCGGACTCTCTGTGTGATGGGGCTGTTGGGGAGAGCTCAGCACCGAGGCTGAGCACCACGGACTGGGCGAGGGCACCATCCTGCTGCCAGCAGGCACCTCGGAGCTCCCGGTGGTCTTCCGGGCCACCCCCCTGCCATGGGGAGGGGCCAGGGCTATGAACCCCCGGGCTGACCCTCATCTCTCCCCAGGTGATGAGCTCCACTAACGGAGAGCTGAACACAGACGACCCGACGGCAGGACACTCGAACGCCCCCATCACAGCCCCCACCGAGGTGGAGGTGACAGACGATACAAAGTAAGGCCCCTCCCCAGGGCCGGGCTGGAGGCGGGTTCGGCAGCTGCTGCCCCGCGGTGCCCTGTCCAGTGCCCTGCGGGGAGGAGCAGCCCAGCTCTGCCCTGGCATCCCCGAGGGGTGCCTCTGCAGGGCCACCCCACCCCTGCCCTTCCCATCTCGCCCTGCCCGAGGCTCCCACACAGAGGGACGAGCACAGATCCAAGGCTGGTTCTTCTCCGGAGTGTCTGGCATTGCACACCCTGGCCGGTGTCATTCCCCCAGTCGGTGTCACTCTGTGCAGGTGTCACTTGCACCATCCTGGTGTCCCCAGTCCAACCCCTACCACGTACCGGGGGCACCTCCCAGAGCAGCTCTACCCACCTGGGGGTCTCACCCACACACCGAGGGGTCTCTGTCCCCCTTGACCAGCTCAGGCACTGACAGGTTCCCCTCTGTCCCCAGGTGCTGCTGTTTCTTCAAGAGAAGGAAGAGGAAAACCACCAAGCGTCGCAAGTGAGCAGCCGGGGCCGGGCGGAGCGGGATGGCTCCTCTCCCTCTGGCCGTGGCTGGATCTTGACCCGCGGAGCCGGCGGCCCCCGGGGCTGGACGGGGGCGGGGGGGCCGGGCCGGACGGGCTCCCCCAGCGCCCCTCGCGCAGCTGGGGAGCGGGGCCTCCCCAAACTGCTTGTCCTTTCCTCCGCCACTCGCCCGGCGCGTGGCCGTTTACTCGAACCAAGCCCGACTTCGCTGAAAGTTCCTGCGTCCGTCAAACAGAAAAAAAAAAAAAAGAAAAAAATAGAAGAAGAAGAAAAGAAACCGAAACTGATCCACAGCATCACTGGCTTTGAGTCTCTATCTAGTCTGGAATGGGGATCAACTACAGACTGACCCGTCGCTGTCAGAAGAAGATGAAGACAATTTCGAGAGCAGTGGGCTAAGGAGGAATATTTTTTTTTCTGTTGCTTCTTTGTCTCTTAAGTTAATTTAAAGTGAGTCTCGGTGCAGAGTGCTGAGTCGTCAGTCTTTGACCGTCACCTTCAGTGTTACCGAATTCTGCTCTTCCCTTGGGCCCCCGCCCCGCGCCCCCCGCCGGGTCCCCCCTGGGTCAGGCCGTTGGTGATGGGCCCCGCCCGGCCCGGGGAGCCGGGGAGAGGAAACGCGTTTACAGTTCATTTACGATGCACTTTTGTGAGCAATACAGGCGCCGTCCGGTCCCGCCGGGAGCAGGTCAGAGCCTCCCGGGGGCTGGGGGGACACAGGGACAGGGACGGCCGAGACCAAAGGGACCCATGAATGGCGGTGGCAGAGCAGGGAGGGGCAGCAAAGCAGCCTCGTCTGTGGCGCTGCCGCGTCTCGGGGCTGGTGTTTCCAGCACAGCTGTAGGTGTGGGATGGGGCAGCGCTGGATTTACGGTCTGAGCCCCCTGAAGCCCCGCGGGGGGAGCCGGGGCTGGGGCTGGAGGCTCGTGGTGAGCAGGGCCGGGCGCTGGGGTGGACCTGCTCTGCCAGCGTGGAATTCCACCATGGCATCCTCCTGCCATGGGAATCCTCCTGCCAGGGCCCAGCCTGCCCCTGGGGTGGGGGGAACTGGAGTTTTTGGAACTGACACACACACACCCCCTGCACACTCACACCCCCCTCCTTGCTCCTCACCACTCCCAGGGCACTGCAGCTCCCCATGTGACTGACCCCGTGCGCTGTTGTGTGTATTGACCGTGACACATTGTGGGGGGGGGACACACACTTAATCTTTACCAAAACCCTGTTGTTCTGCCCCAAGAGAGGGGCTGAGGCTGTGCTGGGGGGGAGGGGG
>VXBA01004430.1:342051-367521 GCA_013399895.1 Serilophus lunatus | reverse complement strand
GGAGGGACGGGACCATCTGTGGCTGCTTCAAAACATTTGTCCAAACTGACCATCTCTGGGGAGGGGCTGGAGGCCCCGGACCGCGGAGGGGCTGGGGGGGGCCCGGGGGGGTCTCATGGGACCCTGGGCGGGGAACTGCTCCGGGGACCCCCCCCCCCTTTGTCCTAAATTCGGGATCGACCCCGGCTTTGGCTTCTCCAAGGCAGCCCCAGCTGCTGCCACGTCCCCGGCCACGGTGGGGAGGGGACGTGCAACGTTTGTCCTCGTGTCCCCAGCGAGGCGAACAAACAAATTTTAAAAATCGCCTTAAATTTCCACTGGAAGTGGCCCCTTCTCAGCGCGTCGGCTCAGAGCAGCCCCGGCGGAGGCCGAAGAGGAGCCGTGGAGGGGAAGGGACCGGCCCTGGGGGTGTTTCCCGGTGTTCCCGGCTCCGTCCACGGCCTGAGCCCGGGACTCTCTCTGTCCTTCCAGCGAGGAGTCCAAATACTGCGATTGTACGTGAGAGCGTTTGTTCCATTGCGAGTTTAGTTACTGCTTTAAAAAAAACTCAAGTGTACAGAAACGGCATTTCAATTTCTCTGATGCTTCCTGGAAGCCATAGAATTTAGGGGCTTTTTTTTTAATAAAAACAAAAAAATAAAAAAAATCTTTAAAACCCAACATGCTCTTCTGTGCTTGATTGTGTGGGGTGGAGACACTGCCCGAGCACCTCCTTTTCATCGGAGGCTCCGCCAGCGGTGGGTCCCTGTTCCATGGGTGGGAGCAGCCCCAGCCCCTCGTAGGAGCTCCCTGCCCACGGGCCCTTCTGCTGCTGAACAGCTAAAAATACATCCCTCGTCTCTTTTTCACGGGAAGCTGCAGGAGGAAAGGCTGTGAGGGGGGTCGGGAGCAGCAGGGAAGGGCCCCGGGCAGCTCCCTGCCCCTCCCCAGGCTCCCGGTGGATGCTCCTGTAAAAGGCCGGGCGGGGAAGGTGATGGTGCGGGAGGGCAGTTCCCAGATGGAGCCCAGTGCGGGCGGGGTTTGGAATGGGGGTCCAGCCTGAGAGCACAGCGCAGATCGGGGGTGGAGGGCTGGGGAGCCCTCGGCCTCGTGGCTGAGGAATAGGAGGAGGAAGGACAGGACATTGTGCTGAGCCAGGCACGACCCAGCCCCGGCCACAGGCCCGAGTGCCTTGGGCATCACAGCGCTGAGCAGGTTCGAACAGAGGGGACGGGTCGGGCTCCCCCTGCTCTAGGAATCCCAGTGCCCTTGGGAGCTCTCGGCTCCCAGCCCAGGGGTGACATTCCACACGGCCCTGCTGCTCCTTCCAGGCGAAGGGCGGAGCCCCGGTGGCACTGGGGTGACACCGAGCTGCAGCAGAGCCCAGCCCTCATCCCTGCTCCTGCATCCACCACGAATCCCAGGGCAGGGAAGCCGCCCTTCACCCCCGGCCCAGACCGGCCCCTGCAAAGGCTGAGGCAGCTTTTAGTGCATTTAATAGTCAAAAAACTTTCAATTAAAGAAATTCAGTTACAAAACGAGGGACTAAACCCACCTCACATGGACTAGTGAACACCCCCACAGCACCATCCTGCCCCCCTCCCACCATAACTCATCCCCAGAGGGTCTGGGTTCCCCAGCAGTGACTGCCAGGCTCTCCAAGGACGGGGCTCATCCAGTGTCCTACGGCTCCCACACCCTCAGCTGGAGGAGGCACCTCAGCACAGACTCCCCTCTGCTATTCCAGCAGCCGCCCCTTCAAATCACAAAGAAACTTGGTAAAGACAACCTGGATGTCTTTATTGTTTCCTATTTACAAATCACAAAGCTGGCCAAAAGCAGAGTGTGAACATGGGAAGAGAGCATCGGATACATTCATCAAATAGCACAGGAGGGGGAGGGCCCCGCTCCGCTCGGAAGGTGACGTGGTACAACAGGATGGCTCATACTTTTGGGAACAGGCATGTCCAACAAGGAATTACATTCATCTATCTACAAAAGCCAGAATTGCATCAAACTGCGGGAAAAGCCGTAAGAACAGAAATTGCTCAGGTGCAGGTCAGAGTCTGACCCCTCTCCCTCCACGACACACCCGCCCCGTGGGGTGAGGGCAGGAAGGTGGGATTTGGGAAGAGAATTCATGTAACAAAATAGTGAGAACAGAAGAGGCTCAGGGAAGAGCCGGGGGGAGGCAGAGCAGGGCCAGCCCCAGCCCTGCCCTTCCCAGAGCCAAGTGCACAGCTTTGCTTCTCTCAAATTCCAATTACTCCACTATTTCCACCTGTACCAGACACCCCGAGGTGCAGAACCCGGGAGGCCCAGCAGTGACATTCCCACCACCTTTGGGAGAGAGGCAGCAGCAGGAGCAGGAGCAGCTATGTACATCCCGAGGGCATCCCGGGCTGTGAATCCATCTCACAACACTGTTTGTGTTTGCATTGCACAGTCAGGTTCAGTAACTAAGTCATGGACCCACTTTTTTTTTTTCTTTTTGTTTTTCTTCTTTTTTTTTTCTATTATTTTTCAGTACTGGCCATATCAGAACCATCTCACTGGAAATCAGGCTGATAACACACAGCCTACACCGTCTTCCAAGAGAATGGGGCACACTCTGGGTATCAATGACAGCTACAGGTGAGGAGGTGCTGCTGGAGGAGGAGACACCAACCAGCACAGCCCCAGAACTGAGCCCTGAGCCCAGCCAGGGAGGCAGGAGGAGGAGATGCCCTTTCCCAGCAAAAGAGCACCAGCCAAGGACAACCAGGCTTCAGCTTCCAGCAGTGAAATCCAGTGGCTGCCCAGCAGGTGACAACAGCTCCCAGTGCTGGAATGGAGCAGGAGGTCTGTGAGGGGAACCTCAGCTCTGAGGCAGCACCACCCCAGCCAGTCCCACGCAGACTCCAGTGGCTCCAGTCTCGCTGCCAAGCTGAACTTAATTCCAGCTTCCTCTGCAGAGGAGGGGAGGAACAATCTCATGGTCTTCACCTGTGGGCAGCCCCAGGAGGAGCACCCACTCCTGCCCTGCTCCAGGACAGCTGAGGGGGAGCTGCCAGCCCTGGACAGGTACAGAGGGGCATCCTCAAGGTCTCTGAGCTCCACAGGTGATGGTTGTGATGCTGCATCCCCCTCCTGGGCCTGACCAACAGGCACTGTGCAAATACACACTGGCACAGAGGATATTCCATCTTTTCCTGAACCGTCTGATAAATCCTTGTCCATCTGCTGTTATCAGGTAACAAGGTAACAGGCAGGTGCACGACGAGCCTCTCCTCCTGCTTCCATCAGGGCAGGTCAGCAATGCACAGGAACAGAGGAAAAGCATGGAAACAGCAGGAATGCCCAGGAACAGGGGGCAGGTGAGGCAGGTGCCCTTCTGCTTCAACTGACAAACCCCGGCGCCCTGCAAGAGACCAGCTCAGCAACGACCAGTAACAACCAGTACTGACCAGTGCAGGGTGAGCTGAGCATCACCCACCCCAGTGCTGTGGGGTTTGGAAGCAGCACCAGGGGGACTCAGAATGCAGGAGGCCCATCCAGCCAGGCCACTGTCCCTTCCCACTCCTCAGGGAAGTCACCTCGCTGTCACCAACCGATTGTCACAGATCAGTGAGAAGAGCAGGAAAATACCACAGCCCCTCTGGATGGGGTTGGATTTCAGGTCTCCTTCAAGACTTATGTAGTGCTGGAACAGCAAAGCCTCAGGGAAAAGGCCACTTTCCTTAACTTTTGAAGGTGGCTGCGTGTGCTGAGCCTGGTGGGAGGGAGGGATGGAGGGAGGGGCTGGGCAAGGGCTGGCCAAGCCCCCCGGGTCTGGCCTCGACTGCTGAGCTGGAGCAGAGGACGGGCCCCCAGCCCTCCCCGTGTGTGTCTGCAGGGTGATCTCCTGGCAGGTGAAACCACAACCAGAGCCACTCGTTTCTTTGCTTCCGACCGGTGGAAAAGCATCTACATTCATTACAGTCCAAAAAACGCACGTTGTTAGAGAGGGTTAATCAGGAGTGAAAAACAACAAGCCACAGACAATCTACGAATGGTACTGGGACACCAGCTCGCCTGGCACCTGAGAGCAGCAGCAGCACTAGCACAAGGCAGAACATGAGCTTTGAAATGATTTCATCGAGACCTTTGGCTAGTGTGGCTCCAAGTGGTGTGGTCAAACTCAGCCAGAGATTTAGTTTGAGAGGTGACGGGGCAGAGTCGAGTCCAGAGGTGGCTGGGCAGCAGCACTATGTGTAGAAGATGATCTCTGGGATTTGTCCATCCTCCACGGAGGTGCCGTTGTTGTTCCCAGCCGCGTAACAGAACGTGAAGCAGGTTTTGGCTCCTGTTGTTGGGGATTCGTGGATCACTTTGCGCAGTCCTTTGGTTCCGTAGTGGGAATCTGGACCCTGTGGTGGTCATGGAAGACAAGAACAGATCAGGACCCTGCTGCTGCCCAGGCTCCCTGGGGGGTTTGGCCTCACAGCCTGGCCTGGAGCAAAGAGCTTTGGAGATCTCAGTTCCTCCCTTTTCCTCCTGCATCTGCACCTGAGCTCAGTTCTCATCTCTGTCAGGACTTGTCACTAATTTGACCAGATCTCAACAGCTGAACATGAACGTTCAGACGACACTGCAGCAGGATCAGAATTACATACCCACAGAACTGAAGGCTCAGCTGGACACACCAAAAAATAACCTCCCATCTCCTCAGTAAAAAACCTGTTCAGTTCAGTACTGTGAGACAGGTCAAAAGCCACCTCTGAATGCTGGTGGTGACCCAGCTCCAGGGGAAGGACCACACAGAGACCTTTAAGATTGTCCTGCAGCCTCGAAGGAGGCAGAGCCAGGCCTGTGTTGCACTGCAGGCCTGGAGCAGCTGCCCCCAGCTGTGTGCCCCTCACCCCCCTGGTACCTTTAGAGTAGCACAGGCCGTGTAGTTGACGTTGGGTAGAATCTCCACAGGCTCCTTGAACATGACCCGGAAGGTGTTGGAGGACCCGTCGCAGCTGAAGCCGGTGTCGTTCTGCCCCAGGACAGTGTTACTGTCGGTGTGGATGATCTGTAACACACGTGCCAGCCTGTCACTGCCCCCTGCACCTGGCCCAGGTGGGTCCCTGACCTGCACTGGGGCTGAGGGAACTCCAGCTGGAACCGTTATCTATGTCCCCGGTAAGTGCTGGGATCTCAGAATCACCAGTTTGGGTCAAAGGGATTTTAAAACCCATCTCATTCCGCCCCTTGCCATGGGTAGGGACACTTCCACCATCCCAGGTTTCTCCAAGCCCCATCCAACCTGGTCTTGGACACTTCCAGGGATGGAGCAGCCACAGCTTCTCTGGGCCTGTCTGATTTCACAGCACAGCTGTGGGTTCAGGTCTCAGATAATCCAAGACTCCCCCTCCTCACCTCAAGCATGGTAGAGCACTGCACACAACAGTGCCCTTGGGTCTTTCTCCCCCAAGAGCTCAGGACACCAAGATCAGCCCCCAACAATTCAGGAAGTGACTCTCCTGGGGACAGTCCTTCTCCAGTGACCCAGACTGGGGTGACACGTGTGCTCCAGGAATGAGTGTCACCCAGTGACCCTCGTGAGCCACCCCAGTCTCTGGATAAGATCACGATGGACTTGAGGAAACTGAGCCTCCCACAGCCCTGGCTCTTCATCCCAAACTGGACCCTGGTGACGTGGGCACTGCACAGGCCCGGAACAGCATTTTTTGTGCTCTTCCCTTGTGAGGTTGTGGCTGCTCCACTGTATTTATAAAGCTCAGAACCAAGTCCAACTGCAGCAGCCACCTACAGCAGAATCATCCCAGCCTACTCAGGGTGGGAAATAGCATGCACAGCTTCTTCCCAGACTGCCTCCCAACTCCCTGAGATGCATGCCCAAAGCTGGGAGCAGACCTGGGGAGATGCTGCACTGACGTGTGAAACGGGAGCTGAGTAAAATGGAGAACAATAATCCCCTTGATCCCCAGTGCCCCATCTGGCCCTGGCTACATCTGCCAACCCCCCTGTCCAGGAACACAAACAGTCCCTCTGAACTTCAGATTTGGTTGCACAGTCACTAAAATGTGCAAGTCAGTCCCTACAACAGCCAGGGGTAGAAGAGAGAGTTACCTGTATGTTTACTTGGTAATCCGTTGGCCCATGTATGGATCCGTACAATCCAAACCCAACTACAAATATCCTTTTGTTTACTGAGAACCTGCAGGAACAGAGCAGGGAAGTCAGCCCAAACTTGCCACTCCTGTATTGCTTCACTGCAAGGCTGATACACAAATACCTTCACTCATGTTGATTTTACACCTGTGATTTAACCAAACCTAGTGCAGATTTAAGTGCAACTCTTACTAAGGGCTGAAACCCTCTACAGAAACCATCAGTTGTAAGCTCACACCCCTGACTGGCCTAGTGGGCCAGCTATCATTTTGTTGGCTCATGTGAAACACAATCCCATCACCAAACTTCAGAGTACAGGCTCAGAAAGTGTCTCCAGGTTGTGGCAAAACATCAGCCAGGGCAGCCTGGGAGTGTGGATGGTGCCCACCCTCACAGTGCTTTGTCCAGCCAGGTACCAGCAAACACCATTGGATGTTTCCCTGCTGAGCACTGGAGACTGTTCATGTGCTGCTGGGTGTTTGCTGCATTCCAGATTCACCAAGAGCACAAATTAGGATTCAGTCACTCCCCAGTGCAGGAATCCCTGCTGCCCAAGGCAGCACAGGGAAGGATATTCACCCACTACAGCTCCACCTTCTCAGGCAGCAGAAGCCCCAGTGCCTGTCAAGCTGCCAAAGGGATTTCTTCACCCATCCACCAACTTCTTCAGCCCCGTGTTTCCAGAACAAACAATTGGGGCAGGCTGGAGCCTCTGCTCTGCAGTCACCATGGAATATTTTGTGTTGGAGCTGACCCTGATGCTGCAGAGGCTGAACCTAAAGTCAAACACAAGCTTCAAGGTGCTTGAGCACTAGAGATGAGAGTAGGAAGTGTTTGCAGCTGACAGCACTTCCAAATATTATCAGGGGGTGAACAGACCAGAGGATCCAACCAACAGCTCCAGTGCAACAGAGCCATCAAGGAAAAGGCTTAAAAATTGTAAAAAACTACATTGCTGGGAGTTCCCTTCCACTCAAGAGAACAATGGATCATGAAAGAACCAAGGCTTTCTGATTCCCTCCTGTGTTGTTCTCATTCCTTGGCCACAGAAGCCTTGCAAAGCACTGTCTGCCAGCCACACCTGCCAGTCCCTGTCACTGTGACCAGGCTCTGCTGCTTCCCCACAAGCTCTGAACAAACTGGGTACAAGCAGAAAGCAGCTGCAGCAACATTTTATCCCAACCCTGCCCTCCAACAGGAGAGGTTAAGGGGCTTCAACAAGCCCCACTGACACTTAGAGAAGGGAACTGACCCCGCGGAGCACTGGTTCCCTGGTGATTCCATGTGCCCCTACAGCTGGAAGCAACCGGGGGGTTATTTCTCTCCTTTTCCAGAGGCTAAGGGGCCACATTTGCTGGAAACCTTTGCCAAGAGAGACACAAAGTGGGACCAACACTCAGGGGAGAGCAGCAGGGGACAAGTGAAACACTTTCCCCTCGAGGTTCACACAGTGGAAGTCGGGGTCCAGCACAGACCCTCGGGGGTCTGTGAGCAGGAGCAGGGTGAAGGCTCAGGAAGGGGGCTGTGGGCACAGACCTGATCCTGTCACTCGTGCCACTGTACCCCCAGCGACTCTCCACCTGCTGGAAGCGGCTGATGCTGCACTCCTTGCCCCGCAGGCAGCACCGCGGCCGGTCAATGAACTCCACCCTCGGCTTCGGGTTCACCGTGAAGTGCAGGAAGAGACTCACAACCTCCCGGTCCGTCAGGATCCCCGACTGCGCCGGCCCTGCCGAGGGGAGGGAAGGGTGCTGTCAGCCATAGGGAACCACAGAATGTCCTGAGCTGGAAGGGACCCTCAAGGATCATCAGTCCCACCCACGGTCCTGCACAGACACCCCAACAATCCCACCCTGTCCCTCAGAGCGTTGTCCAAACCCTCCTGGAGCTCTGGCAGCCTTGGGGCCGTGACCAAACCCTGGGGAGCCTGGGCAGTGCCCAACCCCCCTCTGGGGGAAGAACCTTGCCCTGAGATCCATCCCAAGCCCTGACACAGCTCCAGCCCTTCCCTGGGCTCCTGTCCCTGGTCCCAGAGCAGAGCCCCTGCCCCTCTGCCTCCCCTCGGAGTCTCCCCTCAGTCTCCTCTGCTCCAGCTGAACAAGCCAAGTGCCCTCAGCTGCTCCTCAGACCCTTCCCCAGCCTCGTGTCCCTCCTTTGGACACTCTCCAACAGCTTCAGATCCCTCTGATACTGCAGTGCCCAAAACTGCATAACCAGAAGGGATCCCTTTGGGGTTTACATGAGATTTACAAGCCTAACTTGCAGCTGGGAGTGGGCCAAGCCCCTGGCACAGATGGGATCTCACTGGTGCATCAGGACATTAAACCCCAGATGAACATGCTGCCTGCCCTTCATCCACACAGCACTCACGGACTGCAGAGCCTCCCTATGGAGCACAGACATGGAATGGTGATTGAGTGCCCAGCCCTGCAGAGCCCAAATGCATTTGGCTGCCAAGACTGGTTTAAAAACCTAAAGCTTGCAGCTAATCCTTTCCCCACTCCTTCTGGAGATGATAACACTGGTTACAGACAGGGATTTCCATAGATCCACACTGATGGTTAAGACACAATGGATGCCCAGGATGGACAGTGAGAGGCAATGTCACCCAGTCACCATCAACTCAACAAGTTTAAGGGCATTTTTACTCAAGACAAAGGTGGTTCAGTTCCTGCTCTGCTTTGAGTTTCCCCCTCCTTCCCTCAGGCATTTAATCCATATTTTGCATTTTAATATCTTTTTCTAGATCCATAGGGAAAAGGCTAATGATTTTAGCAAGAGCTGAATCACGTTCTCATCTTTTCTCCAGTAAGAAGACACTTTGTCCAAAGTGACCATGGAATCTCAGACTGGCTTGACTTGGAAGGGACCTTAAATCCCATCCAGATCCATCCCCTGCCCTGGGCAGTGACAGCTCCCACTATCCCAGGTTGCTCCAACCTGACTTTGGACACTTCCCGGGATGGGGCAGCCACAGTTGCTCTGGGGAATCAACTCAGTGATTCTAAACACCTTCTTTGCCAACTTCTTCAAATACTTTCAAAAGTGAAACCAGCTAAAAATTAGTCCTTTAGCCTAAGATTTAAAAGCCTCTCTGCACCTCTATTTGCACAAGGCTTTGAACAGAAACAAGACCACTGTGTATTGGAGCAACAATACCAGTAAGTGCTCTTCAGTGTGGGGACCCAGCTCTGTGTTGGTCCAAAACTATTTGTAAAGGGTTAAATCCAGCTTGATGTTCCCCATACAAAGTGCTCCAAGGCTGCAATGGGTAGAGATGGAAGAATTTAAGGAAGTTGACTGTTCAGAGGTAAATGAGCTTTTGGATACTTTGCTCAGCAAAAATCAGCCTCATTGATCGTGTCTGAACTTATCCTGTGTTGGAGAACTCACTTCTCCAAGGTTTCAAATTACCTCCTCTGAGGGAAGGGAGGGACACATTTGCCAGTTAAAACATCTTCATGCAAAACCCCGCGTTTAATACCAGATTATAAAATAAACTGATGAAACCTCTGCTGTAAAATTCCTCTTTTTTTTTTGGCTTTTGGGAGACAGGGGCTGGAAGGGAGAGGTTTCCCTCTCCTGCCTCTGCTGTGATCACCACAGAAATCAGAGTCACTCAGGAAAAAGGACAAAGCTGAAAGAATACCAAGGCAGCCCCTTGTTTAAGGAACAGCTGATCAGCACAGGTTTGGGGGGGGTTGTTCATCCTTGAGGTTAAAGTGGATGGAGAAAACTCTCTCAAAGCACCAAGATCCGAGTGGCAGAGGCAGTTTGGGACAGACAGCACGGGGAGGAGCATTGGCATTCCCAGCTCAAAGGCTTCACCCCAAATATACCAAAATTAACACATTCCTCTCCATGAGAGAATGACACAAGATTGGAAGGGTTGAAAGAAACAGGATCTATAGAAAAATGCCAAAAATCTGCCTCCCTGTCCAGGCTGTTTCTGAGGAGATCCCCCTCCCTAAGGACACATCACAGCAGTGACAGGCCAAATATAAAGTGGGGACTAAGTTTTAAGCAGAGATTTACTCCTTACTAACATCCCTCCTCATGTGGGAACACAGACATTAATGACCGACCAGCTGCCTTGAGAAGTGACCTGCAAAGGAAGGGGGCCCTTAACCCTGTTTGTTTCTTTGTACACAAAGCCCCGAACAAGTTGCAGTTTTGAAAATGGCTCCACTGTGTCTCTTAGCATGAAAACTATTCAAGCAAGTTGCCAACTCCCAATCCCTGGAGAATCACCAGAGGATGAAGTCAAAGACAACAGGCAATGAAAACAAAACAAAGCAATCTTTAGTCCAAACTGTTAAATGATTTAGACATCTTTGTAGATGAAAATCTTAATGTAAACTTCAAAAATGCTTTGAGACACAGACTAAACAACATCAAGCCTTCAGCTCAAGGAACATTTTGCAGGTTTTTCTGATGTGGGCTCTGCTCTGAATGGCATCAGGAAGACAGGGCCAGCATCACCTCTGGATTACAGGGCATGGGAGAAACACCCCCAGGTCTCTTTGGGAGCAGGCTACAATCAACATCAATTATTTGCAACTCCATTAGCTTTGTGCAGTTTAAGTGCTTGGAGTGGTTAAAAAGGGAAGCAGGTGAACCCCATGTTTGCTCTCAGCTGAAAGGGACAGTAACCAAACTGACCATGCCAGGAGAGCAAAGAGCCAGCTGTGACCCCTCTGCTCCTCCCAGTGGAGCACTACAGGCTCTAAAACAAGTGGTCATGGATGAAAACAGCATTTATGTGGTAGGTTTTGTACATCAGTGGTAATAAATCATAGAATCCCAGAATTACTTGGGTTGGAAGAGACCTCAAAGACCATCCAGATCCACCCTCTGCCACAAACAGGGACACCTCCCACTATCCCAGGTGGCTCCAACCTGGCCTTGGACACTTCCAGGGATGGGGCAGCCACAGCTTCTCTGGGCACCCTGTGCCAGGGCCTCCCCACCCTCACAGCCAAGAATTTCTTCCTAATAACTAATCCAAACCTGCCCTCCTTCAGAGGGCCATTCCCCCTTGTCCTGTCACGCCAGGGCCTTGTCCAAAGTCCCTCTCCAGTCTTCCTGTAAGCTCCCAATGGGGAGGGTGATGGGAGGAGAATGGGGGATAATCTACTTAAATTACTACAGGACACACAGAGTAAATTCACTTTCAGTAACACAACTCTCAGTAGTGAAGAGAAAGCAAAGCCCAGGGCTGCCGGAAACACCTTTGTTCAATTACCTGCTGCAAACTCCTCGATAGTCATCAGTGGGAAGCGGATAAGGGAGAGAGCTTTGCCCAGAACCTTCCTCTTGTTCTCTGGGATCACCTGAAGCTGCTGCCGCTGACACTCGGCCTCCGACCAGCGAACCACGGCGTTGAACAGGCGAACCTCCCGGATGCCCAGGGTGTCCCTCTCCAGCACTGCCACCAGGGTGTCTGCAGGACAGACAGACAGACAGGCACAGCTTCAGACCCCGGCCCCAGTCAGCTCCTGTCACCTCGCCAGGAGCAGCCTGTGTGCAGCCAAGGAGAGGGAGAAGCCACTGAAGAAGCCTCTCCCCAAGCGCTGCCCGCAGCCCCTCAGGAGGATTTATCTGCACATTCCATCAGTGAGGGGCTGGCTGGAGCAGCACACAGAGCCCATTTCATTGGCATGTTAATGCAAGTGCAGCAGGAGGAATTGCAAACTTTGGATGAAACAAGAAGCATGAAAGCCAGAAGGTGACCCTGTGCCTCACCTCCACTGCCCATCTCATCAGAGGGAGGTTAAAGTCTGCATTTTAATGCTCATTAACTGTGCCCGGCAAGTTTGGAAACTGCATGGGATTAATTAAAACAGCCAGCTCTTGCTTCCAAAAACACAACACCTTTTTAACTCCAAAACCTGACAAAAGCTCGGGGAACAAAGCCAACTTCACAAAAAAGGCAAGTTACACCCACCCAAAACCTGCCAACATCAACACAGGAAACGGGCTTTGTGTCATGCCCAGAAAACTCAAGTTGCACCAAAGTGAGCAGATTCCAGGGTATTCCTGCAGGAAAGCCAGCAAGTTCTTTGGCACATGCCCTGTATCCAGCCACTTCATGCCAGACTGCTCAACAGATTGCTCCACAACAGCAAAGCCACGAAGTGCCAAGTATTAACCTGTATTGTCTCCAACTTTGGAGACAAGCTGGTTATGAAGGCAGGGAGAGAGAGAGTGGGGGAAAGGAGCTTACCCAGATCAATGTCTGTAAACCCCTCTGCATTGATGGCATCTGAGGTGTTCTTGTCTATGTTCTCCAGGCACAGACTGGCCAGCTGAGGCTCATCAAACAGCCTGGCCTGCTCAGGAAAGACCAATGGTTAACAGAAAAGGTATTTTAAAGTTTACCCCAAGCACCCCCTTGCCCTGCCAGAGCCCATCATCATTAGCAATACCATGCCTGACTGCACCAGGAATCCACTGGGCCTTTCACAAGCAGTTAAGCATGACAAGGCAAACACTAGAAAATTCTGGGTTTGGCAGCAGTTCTGGTTCAGCTGTGCATGTCTTCAGGCACGTCTTTGTTTTAATATTGCATCAGTGCAGGCACCAATCGTGCTTTCTAGCACCATACTGACCGTGTCAGCTGAGCACAGGCAGTTTCTACATCATTTCTGTGTTTGGAAGGAAGCTTTGCCCGAGGACTCCAGGCCTGCTCACTCCAGGAATATGCAGAGGCAGCTTGTTCTGTAAGAACAGCCACTCTGATCTCGTGTAATAGCAAAAATGCCTTGACAGCACAGTTTCTGTGTCCTGGGGAGACCTGCAGCCCCACGGGGTCCACAGCCTGCTCAGTGCATTTCCACATTTTGCAGAGAAACAGCTGCTCTAATCCACTTACCTTCAAGAATTCTTTCCCCAAAATAGGTTACTATTCCAAGCAAAGCCTGCACGCAGCTTGGAGAGTTGCTTGGAATCTCTCTGCCCAACTTAAAACTCTGCTGCCACTCCAGACCACCCTGCACTGCCATGTGTTATCAACCCAGTGCCCAACACAAGCAGAAACGAGGTAGAACACACAAAAATCACTAAATGACCTCTTTCTTCCAATACTTTGGTTCTGCTGTTTAGGAACAACTGCTTTGACAACACAGGTAACAAAAGTACACTAGGACTTGAACTCACTGCCACAGGTAAGGGTTAAAACTCCTGTTTGGGGTTGGGAATTCCATCACCCAGGAGGTACCTTTGAGCATCTTCTGCTTGATCCTTACTCGTGGGCTGCAGAGCTCAGCAAGGTCAGCTTTTGATGGCGAGATCTCAAGTGCTGAGAGCTGAAACAACTCTATTTTCTCAGGGCCAAGGGAAGCTTCAGCAGTCGTCACCTGCTCCTGGGGCTGGAGGACTGCCAGTGCCTTACACTCCTGGCACCAAGAGCTGTGACTGACTCAGACTTTACTACTGTAGTGGCTCTTCTGACACGTGAGGACTTACACTACGCCCACAGATCTCTCCCCCCACAGCAGCTCTGGGCAAGCTTCACTTCCTTGCTGATCAAAATGACATTTGGATGGATGTCTGGCATGAAAGAGGATCACGGTTCACTACGAGGCACAATCAATTAGGAAAGCTGTTTGCCACTGATGTTTCTGCCAGAGATCAGCAGTTGCTTGAGAACACAGTCAGGGACATGGTTGCTGGACCAGCAGAGTGGGCAGTGACACACTAAAAGCAGGTTTGGGGCTCCGTCATGTCAGGTCTGTGATCTTAAGGCAATGCCTTGTACAAGATGTATCTCGGGTCTGTAATTTACTGCACTAGTTGTCAATTTGCTGCAATAAAAGGAGAAAAGTGGCAGATTTTCATAGTGAAGGACCAGAAAAGAGCATTGTGAGAACAGATCCATTCAGTGAGGGGCCTCATGAGTCGTGGAGACACAGACATGTTTCTCACAGCACAAACAGCCTCAAATATCTTAGACACTTGAGCAACAGTGAACATAAATTAGAGAGGAATCACCACTGATGATCAACCATAATGGATAAGCCATAAACAAAAGGAATCAGGAAAGCCTTTCCCCATCTGGCATTTCAGCTGCCTCAGTGTCAGCCAGTATTTTGGGTTTGGTACCTGAAAAACAGGGATACTTTCCTCTTGCCAAAGAAGGACCATTGTGACCCGTGAAGAAGTCACCATAAACCTAAATATTACCTCGCCAAAGCTGCAAACTCAGGTGCAGAGACATAACATAGCAAGCCACCAAAAAATCCCCTACAAGAGAAATTACCAGCAAAAGCTGACACCTCTGACCCTCCCGAGGCAATGGCTAGTGCTCTCCTCAAAACGGCAGCCTAGGGGAAAGATCTCTTCCCAGCTCTTGGCTAACAGCTCCTGATCTTTCAGACTGCAGCTGCTGAACCCAAAGAATGGGAGAGCTACAGCCACGGATTGACAACTGTCACACATCAAGTGGGAGCACAGATTTGGCTGCCTTGCCCAAGGAAAGAGCCTTTAAGTCCTGAATCTTCCTGTGGAAAGTGCAGTGTGGGTTCCCCAAATGTCTTGGAGGCTCTCTCCCCTCTCCGTGGCACATGGAAATGAGCCAAGTGGAAGAGGATGTGTAAGGAGGGGACTCTGTGTTGCAGCAGCAACTGAATCCAAGCAGTGACGAGTGTCTACAACAGCAACGTGATGTGGAACTACTTTAAGAACTTGATCCAAATATTTAAACTCAAATAAAATCCCAGCCTAATCCCCAGCAAAGAGCTCAGCAGTGATTGCTTCAGGCCAGCACTGCTGCAATATCTGCAAAAACTGCTGGTGTAGCCACTGCCACCAATATGGTACCTACAGCCAGAGCCTGAGAGACACTCGTACTCCTGACAAGAGGGAAAAATCCAGCAGACAGGAATGCTGGGCAAGACAGGGAACCCCTCAGAGCCAGACCACCTCAGTGTGCTGGTTCCCAACTCAGGGCAGCTGGGAAAACTCCTTTGCAAGGTTTGTTTCACATCAGACATCGTGGCACCTTTTCCTGAGCTGGTTGATCAGAAACATCCCTCCAGGGCAAGTCCAGTCAGCCCAGTCCATGAAGGAAAGAAGCTTGCACATAATGACTGTGTGTCTTTTATTCCTGCAGCACCCAGAACAGGGTGTCCCTGGCAATGCCACACAGGTGACAGCACTGTGGATGTCACCAATATGCCACCAGCTGTCAACAGAGAGGGTGGCAGGGACCAGAGGGAAAAGATGGGGCTGGGAAATGGGAAGGACAGTGATGCTCATTATTTAATCAAATGCTGATCTTCTCCAAAATAAGCAGAAGTTCTAAACATTGTCTTCAAGTTTGCTGCTTCAAGAGTCAAATGGAAGATGGAGGAGGCCAACCCTCACAGAATGGATCAGACACAGGGGCGTGAGGATACACAACCAGCTTCACCAAGAGCCAAGGAGCAGCTGCTCTGACACTCCAGGTCTGTGTGCCTTCAGTGCAGGAGGGGGAGCTGGGAGCTGAGAAGAGAGCACCTTGCTCCTCTCCTAGGAAAATAAACCAAAGCACTCATGAAAAAGTTGCCTTTTCTTTCACCCACACTTCAGGGAAAGGATTGCACAGAAGTCCTTCAAGGAATGGCTGAGCAGCCAGACTCAGCACACTCTGCAGGGAAAGCCCAGCACACCTGTAACACACAGAAATCCTCCCATTCCACTTTTCCTCCTGGCAGATGAAAGCTTTCCACTCTGTTAACTCCATCCCCAGCTCACACTCTGGAAGGAAATCACCTGCCACAGCTAAAAATCTGAAACAGCAGTAACATTTGCTGTATTTTATTGCTCTTGGGAGAACCTGCTCATCAGTGGTGGACTCCTGTGAGGAAGAATTCCACCCAGAACTGCTCCATTTGGGATGATCAGCTCTGTCACACTCAGAAAACTCCCATTTTCCTGCTGTGCTGGACCTTGCTCAAGGCAAACAACCACAAACTCACCTGTGTTAACAGCATGAATGCATTGTCTGCTCGGAGGTTTTTCTTAAGGAACTCCACACAATGAGCTTCCAGGGCTGGAACTGCATATTTTTTAGCTGTGTAAAGTGTTGTCATAACAGTCTCCGGTCCAATCTGAACTTCGTCTGAATAGAGAAATCTGAAAACACACAAACAAACGTTGCTGTGGGGAATGGAGATAAAACAGAGTAAGACCTCTGCAATTCATAAAAAACATGTTTGTGCCTCTGCCTCTTGTCCTGGTCCCACTTTACACCAAACAGATGTTTTCACATCCTTTCCACTGACTTTGACTTTTTTATTGTGGGGGGATTTTGGGGTTTGTTTGTTTGTTTTGTGTTTTTTTTTTAGTAACAGACACTTTACAGTTTAACTCTGAATACCTGGACTTCCACTGAAGCACCCCAAACTTCCTTGCATCCCCCCATCAGGATAGAAGTCTCTGGCCAAGTGCACCCCTTAAAACTCACATTTTTGGCTGTTCAATTAGAATAAACAAGGGGAAAAAAATCCACCCTCCCTTCAGAAGAGAGGCTCCACTTTACACTACTAATTCAGAAGCACTCAGAGCCACCCACTGCAAATGAGGTGCTTTATCCACTCCCCACTTTCTCCTCAGCTCTTCACTTTACAGACTAAACTGTTTCATGTCATTACACAGATGTTAAGCACAGCTCACAATGTAACTTCAGCCTAAAGCAAAAGTTAATTGCAAATTAAAACAAGGGCTGCCACGCTGCAGCAAAGCGCCAGCCAGGCCAAAACAAGGAGGTACATTCACACTCCATGGAAAAATAAAGGCTTTCCAAGGAAACCTGACTGAGCCCCCTCACACCTGAGCACACTGACCAGAGAGAGCAGGAACAGACAGGCTGAGCTCAGTAAAACCAGTGACACACTGGTGTTAGTCCTAATCACAGAATCCCAGACCGGTTTGGCTTGGATGGACTTTAAAGGTCACCCAGTCCCACCCCCTGCCCTGGGCAGGGACACCTCCCACTGTCCCAGGTGGCTCCAACCTGGCCTTGGACACTTCCAGGGATGGGGCAGCCACAGCTTCTCTGGGCACCCTGTGCCAGGGCCTCCCCACCCCTCACAGCCAGGAATTCCTTCCCAATATCCCACCTATCCCTGCCCTCTGGCAGTGGGAAGCCATTCCCTGTGTCCTGTCCCTCCAGGTCCCTCTAGGCTCTGAGGTCTCCTCAAAACCTTCTCTTCCCTGAACAGCCCATGCAGAGGTTTGGGTCATTGTTTTCCCCCTAAGCCAAATCAGGATCTCAAAGGCACAAGGCACAGAGCTGTAATCTGAAGTGTGTTAACTGTGTCTGGCATTACTATCCCTGGATATTTTGGAAACTCCAGCCATTTCCCCTGCATTTCCCTGCAGGGGACACAGCAGCACATTGTGTGGCCACTGCTGCTGGAGACTTCCCAGGGCTTTTCCAGGGGGATGCCAAGCAGTATTCCCATCTGCGGCAGTACAATTCCTGCTCCTCCAGCTAGAGAGGACCAGGATGCCATTCAGGGAAGCATAAACAGTGGGGTTCACAGGAAGGGAAGCACTCTGACTGCTCAAAGCAGGCTTTTGTGCTGCTCCAGAGCATCTGTCAATAGCTGCATCAGGTTCATCAATGTATTTTGCACACATCCCTGCCCAGCCCCATTTGCACTGAGCAATCCTTTTCATTCCAGGATTAAAAGAACACAGTAGATCTAAACTCAACTATTTATTTACTGCAATGACTGTGTTAGTATTTCTTTTTACACTATGTCAGTATTTCTGTTTACAGTGTGTGCTGAGAGGGACAACGAGAGGCTTAAACTGAAAATGTGCAGTATCAGTTTTAAAGAACATTTAGCTCGTAAACCCAGACAATCCAAAGTGTTCTCATTCTTGGATAACATGAAAATATTAGCAAAAAAAAAAAAAAGAACTCTTACACAGTTACAGCAGACGTGTTAAGGGTCACTAACCCACAAACATCACCATAATCCAGCATCCAAATAGGACTTGGAGCAGAACATTCAGGATGGGCACTATGTCCCTGGGTAAGGTCCTGAGCCCACAGCATTAGACCATGGCTTGGACTGAGCCCAGAAATATGTAAGGACCAGCTGCCATCCCATGTCAGTGTTTGGAGGGACTGGTTTTACTCCAGGAAGGTTCACACCACACATTTGGTCAGCTTCCTCCTGGAATATAGCACCCAAACTTCCTTCCCCTGGTGTGTTTACACTCTGAGCATTTCAGAAGGGACAGTTCCAGTTCCAGATTTTAAGCATCCAAGATGTCACTGGACCACAGGCACAGCTCCTGCAAGCCCAGAGGCACCGTGCTGACCCCTACACAGTTTCCGCTGAAATCCACCACTTTGGCTCGAAATGATGGGTCTCTTCTGAAATCAGTTTAATCAAGTGCTGAAATCTCAGCACTGGCAGGGAAACAATGTGACTTTTGCCTCTGATTCACTGGCTATTGGAGCCTCACTAAGATTTAAAGATAGTTACCAACTCTGGGGAGATCCACCTGCCTGAAAGGCACACACCAATTAGGGATTCCCCACGTGCTGCTGCCTGTGAGAGCAAAAGGGGAGGGGGCTTGGGGCTCTCAATTATTTCTGGCCTTTCCTTCTAGCCAAGATCAACTTTAAAATATTCTAAGACAGCACAGGCACAACCAAAGCACTGTTTGAAGGTAAAGCAAAAAGTGTGCCAGAGCTAAATATAGTCAGTGCTCCCAAAAGAAGGGAACGTGTCAAGAGCACAGGACTGGAAACCCCTGGAAGTAGGTTACAGAAATCCTATAGAAACAGGACAATGACTTTCCAGCATCCATTCAGGATGGTGTACAGCACCAGCAGAGCTGAAAGGAATTGATGAATTGGAATGAAAGGAATTGATGAATTGGAATTGCTCCTCCTCCTCCTTCTCCAGCACAGACTTACAACCCCACACTGGAAATGCAAATTCAAACCCAGCTCTCCAAAACAGGAATAAATCCCACACAAAGGGTGAAACCACATGGAATGGCTGACATTTATTTCATACTCCTGCTTACCTGTTAGGACTTGCTCATAACCTAAATGGGCTCCAAGTATTTGTAATACAGAGCTTTCAGAGAATTACTTTTCCCCTCTTCTCCCAAAGAGCATTTGGATCAAATCAAAGCAATTCATGAATGAGAACTTATGAGACAATGGCTGGTATTTCATATATATATATAAAGTATTTGTGCAGCAGCACAAAAACAGTAGAGGTCTGGTGACTTTTACCCAGAAAAGAGAGATTTAGCACCACCATTGAACCTTGAACAGATCAAAGGGGCATTTTATTCAGAAAGTTAACCACCTCCACTCTACAAAACGCTTCCCTGCTTTCATTAAAAACATTGTTTTCTACAATTAATCCCAGTTCTCCTGTACTTCAGAAGCATCTTACTTGAGCAGAGCTAGGAAGGCAGCAGGCTCCACGTCAGGCAGCTCAATCTCTGTAGAGGTTGTGGCCATGCCACCATTGAACATGGCATCAAAGACAGCACTGCCCACAGCCAGCACAAACCTAATGAGAAAAAACAAACAGGCAAATAAAACCTTATGGTAAAGCTTATTCATTTGAAAAAATAAATAAATAAACCCCAGGCTTATTGCTAATCCCCAAAGCCACCCTCAGGGAAAGTAAACTGTTCCTAGAGTTAAAGCAAAAGAGTTTTGCAAGAGCAGGGAGTGCCAGGCTGGCTGTTCCTTCAGTGCAAAGCACCAGAGCTGAAGGGAGCTTCCTTCTGAGCCCTGTCCTGGGACACAGCACAGCACCAGCTCCCCAAAGGCCACATTTGGGGCACCATGGAACAGGACACATGAGGCTGCTTTGCAAAGTCCCTGCAGGAGCCTAGGAACAATCCCAGGTTGGGAAGCTGAGAGAGAGCAAAGTTCAGGAACTCAAGTTCTTCCAGTGGGCAGAGCCCAAGTGTTGCTGCAATTGCCCACAGTCACCTCCTGAAAACTTGTCAATCCCTCCTCCCCCCCCAGGGTCACATCCTTGGGGAGAGCAGAGCAGGCCCCCAGAACATGGAATTGCACTGGGAGCTGTGGAGCTCAGCACCTGGGAGGGGACCTGCTCCCCCGGACATGCTGTTGCCTCCAGCCATGGGAAACCTGCCTCAGGCCGAGCCCTGCAGGCAGAGCAAACTTCCCTCTGAGCAAACCCACACAGACCCTCCCACACTGCTCGGAGCTCGCCAGGGAGAAGCACATTATTGGCTCTAAAGAAACTGGAAGCAAGAATTTCTACAAACCAGGTCTGAGACCAAAAATCATATTCCGGCACTCCCAAGAAAACAAGATAATCCCTCCCTGACAAACACCAGCTCCTGCTTTAGGCCCAGGGCTGTGTGTGTTTAAGCTGCCTCAGGACTGAGAAAAGCCATTTTGAGAAGTTTCACTGTTTGAAAATGCAGTAAATTCCCAGTAAATTAATCTTATTCCTTGGTGTCTGCTATCACACAGCTCCCCGAGGTTAAACCCAGCCCAGGCTGCAGGAGGTGACTGCAACCAACTAGGAAAAGGAAGAAGCTGGAATATTCCAGCCACCTGGACATAAATACAGACAGGACAGCAGGCACAAGGCAGAAACCTTCAGTAATTGTTGCCCAGGGAAAGTCCAGCACTAAAGGGGGAATTTCAGTCAGATTTAGTAGGAAATGACCTTGTAAAAGTAGGAAATTGAAAATTTCTGTTTAAATGGAAATTTTTTTGCTTTTCACTCCCTTCTATCCAGAGGAGGCTTCCCACAGACACAATGGAGAGAAGCTCCATGGATGTGCCAGGCTTGTTTGCTGTGACAGAGTTTGGCTCATGAGCTGCTTGTATTGTTCTTGATCAGCTCAGGGAGCTGGGCACAAACCACAGTGGTTACAAAAAAGTACACACATGCATGTTTCCCTCAAACCATTCTCAAGAAAAATGTCAAGAACAAATAAAAACCTTCCTCACAATACCAGAATTGCCAGATGAAACAAAAATCCTTGTTCCTCCCAAAGCAGGGACAAATGTGGGCTTTGTTTGCTACTCAAAATTAACATATATTAATTGCACTCTCCAATTTTTATTCTCACAGCCAGCACAGGATAGGTCCTCAATGAGCAGGAGCTTTCAGAAGCTATTTGAAAAGGGCATTCATCTTAAAAAAACCTCTCAAATGTTTGCTTTCATTTCACTCAGGGACAAATCAGTCAGATTTTGTAAACTGCTGAGCCCTAATGAGATCCCAGGAGGTGCCAGAGAAACGCAACATTCCACATTTGAAGTTCTCTTAAAACATTAAGAGAATATAATCAATGTAAGAAAATCCCTTTCTTTCCACTTTTTCTTACTCTTCCTAAAATGAACACTTAAAGCTGCTCTCAAGACAGTCCAGGAAAAGCAGGGATGCACAATCCCTGCAGGTCTGCATTTGTTTCAGATGGGAGAATTCAAGAGAAGTTCCCTTTAAACACTTTCATGGCCAAAACAATGTGGGCTGCTGAAAGGATGCAGAGAAATCAGCAGAATGCAACGAAAGAACTAAGAAAGCAACACCTGATCTTCCCTCTGCACGTGGAAGAGCCAAAGTAAATGGACTTTCAGCAGTAAGTCACAGGAACTTCCGTGGGGTTAATAATTTGTCTTCAGAAGGATCCAAAGCTGACTCCACAGGTTGTTGAAGGCCTGCAAGAAAATGCCTTTCACTCTGCCCCTTCCCATTGACCTTGGCAGCTTCCCCCTGCTCTGACCTGCTCACCCACCAGTCCTGTCTCCTTCCCAGGCACTGTGGGAACCCCAACAATAAAATCATCCACCCAGGAGCCACAACTACCCCACTGCTGGTATTCCACCTCCCTCCTCCATCCACTGCTCTGCAGAGAAACCCTAAAATGTCTATTCCAGAGTTGCTGGCACAGGAATAGAGCAACACGTGATGTGCTGGAGCTCAGAGAAACTGCAGGTGATTGAATGATGATCCAGAGGATGGAGAGCCAGGTGAAAGGAGCAGGGGCTGGGCACACAACACAGGGACTGCAAGTTCACGTGTGGCCAAAGAAAAGGCAGGATCAGATCAGAAGAGACTCCTGGACACAGCAGCCCCAGTCCTGCCCAGGCTGTGCCCACGCTGCAGATCCCCCAGGCTGCAGCACTCACCTGCCCTCTCCCCCCCAGGCCCTGTTTTCTGGCCAATTAACCAGTTTAATTATGACACCCATGCACTGGCTGATGAGGTTTAGACATTTCTAAACCTCCTTGATGCTGTGAAGCAGATCTGGAAGCAAACAAGAAGTCCCTTCCCCTCTTCCTGCTGGCTCTAATCAATGGGTGACCTTGGCCAGGCTGGAGGCTCCGAGGCAGCTCTGAGGCCTGGCCTTGACTGAGGGGGAAATTAAGGCCATTCCATCTCCTCCAGGGCTGATCCAGCAGCGAGAGGGAACGAGCTCAAGGCTCAGAGATAGAGCACGTTCCAGGCAAGGGACTTCCACAGGGTCTGGAGCCTCCTGAAGATGGAAAACATGTGGGCTCTTCAGGGTGCAGATGCCTGGACAGGTGAACCCTCAGACCAGCCCAGCTGAGACACCATTTGCCTACAAACTGGGCTTTCACACACAGGAGAAATGGTTGCTCTTAGTTGCTCTGTGAGATTTTTACTGTCTGTCTCTGCAGCTTGAATTAAACTGCTGAGCCAGTGAATCATGGAATGGTTTGGGTTGGAGGGACCTTAAATCCATCCAGTCCCACCCCCTGCCCTGGGCAGGGACACCTCCCACTGTCCCAGGTGGCTCCAACCTGGCCTTGGACACTTCCAGGGATGGGGCAGCCACAGCTTCTCTGGGCACCCTGTGCCAGGGCCTCCCCACCCTCACAGGGAAGGATTCCTTCCTGGTATTCAAACTCAGTCTCCCCTCCTCCAGGATTAACTGAACTTATCAGACTCAGAAACACACCTGAACCTACAGCTACTCACAAACCTCCTCTCTGTGGACGTCACCTGTGCTCACCTGGCACACAGCACTTAAATACCTCAACACTCCACCTGCACTCTGCTCCTTCCTGGAGGAGCTGCACCATCACCTCCAGCTCCCACAGCTCTGAGCCTCTCAGAACACTTGTTACCCAGTCTGCTGCCAAAGCCATTCCTAAAGCACCCTGCAGTCCTACCAAGGATGGCAGGTAGGGCGATGCAGACCATCCCCTGAGGCAGCACGAGGGGCTGTCCAGGAACTCTGCTGAGGATCTACTCCTCCTGCAGCCACACTTTGTACCTGGCCTGGTCTGAAAATACACACAGGAAAACCAGACTGCAGAAACACCTACCTGAGAGCTAGGCACTATTGGCCCAGGAGAGGTTTAGATTGGATATCTGGAAAAATTTCCTTCCAGAACAGGTTGCCAAGCCCTAAGTGGTGGAGTCCCCATCCCTGGAAGTGCTCAAAAAACGTGTGGATGTGGCACCTGGGGACATGGTTTGGTGGTGATGGGCTGACAGCTGGGACTCAATGGTCTTAAAGGTCTTTTTCAGCCTTAACAACTCTGTGATTTTACGATTTCAGACAATTCTATGGTTTTATGATTGCAGACACCCAAAGCACAACACGTGCCCTGGTCACTGAGGCAAAACAGTGCCTCTCAAATTAAATTCACTGTTGCTCTGAGACTCAATTCCAGCACAAAGCATCTTCTGCTGTGTTGAGAACCCAGCACAGAAGGGGTCTGGGTGGTTTTATTTTAAGCTCACTTGTTTCTGAACTAACCATGGTACTCCATGGATCACCAGGATATCCCAACTGCAGCATCACACAGGCAAGTTTTACTAAAATCTACAGAATGTGACACATTCCATTCTGTCTTTGCCACCCACAGGACCTGATGGATCTCAGAGCAATTAAGCCACATGTCACTTTGGGACCAATTCTTTTTTTTTACTTTTAAATTATTTTAAAGCTTCACTTATTTTCCATTTATTTCGGGCCTGAACATCTCCCCTCCCCATCCAGCAAGCCGAGTTCCCAGGACAGGAGCAAGCTTACTCAAATACTAATTAAGCTTCAAATTATAAGAGAGCAGAGCTGACACCCTGCACACTCAAACCAGCCTGGGACAACTGTGGTTTGTTCTGAAAGCAAGAGGAAAAGGGAAATCTGAAGGGGGAACTTCCAGGAACAAGAGCCCTCATGAGCAATGCAGTAGTTTTAAGACATTTGGAGTGAAGCTCCCTTTGCCAAGTAGCACTTCCAGGTGCACCAAGGAACCTCCCTCCCCCCAGTTAAAGCAGGTCCTGCCTCTGAGGGAGCAGCTCTTGCTGGGGAGGCCTTTCCTGGGTGGGAAGTGGGTGGCACACATGGATTCTCCAGAGCTCCCCCAAGGAACCAGCCCAGTGCCAATCAGCTCTGCATCATCCAGGTGGAGGCGATTCCCAGCTCCACAATCCCCAGCTCCTCTGAGCTGCAAACTCCTAGATGGCACCTCGGCCTTCAGCATTAACCTCGACCCAGGTGCCATTCCCAACACAGCTCTTAACCCCCAAAACACAGGGCTTTGGGGAAAATTCGGTAAAGGTCATTTTAAACGTAAAATGTTGTGGCAGAAATTTGTGCTCTCAGATCATTGCTCCCTCCTTTCCATCCCCAGTGCTCTCACTGATCCATTTCTGTCAGCAGCAATCAAGCAGCCTGGGAGACTGTTCCTCCTCTCACCCATCACCCACAAACCCAAGGATTACAACCAAGGGATTTGGGGTTTTCTACCCCACTCACACCATCCCTCCAGGGAAAACACTCTCACCTCAACACCAGACCCATCGTGGGGCTGGGGCTGTGAGGGGGACACGGCCCTGGGAGAGATTTGGGGCAGAGGCACCTCTCCCTCGGGGTGCTGGAGAACAAACCAGGGGACCCTGGTGTGTTTCCCCGAGCAGGGGATCAAACATGGGGGGCAATGACCTGACCCCACTGTATTCCTTCCCGAGAGAGGCATAGCAGCCCAAACCCTGCACCCCTGAACCCCCCTCCCTGCTGGGGCATCACCCCCCACCATCAACCCATGGCCCCCCGGGGGCATCCCTGAGGGGCAGTTTGGGGGATGAGGGGCCATCCCTGAGGGGCAGTTTGGGGGATGAGGGGCCATCCCTGAGGGGCAGTTTGGGGGATGAGGGGCCACCCCTGAGGGGCAGTTTTGAGAATAAGGAGGCACTTCCCTGAGGAGCAACGTGGGGGTGGGCAAAAGGAGCAACCCCCGAGGGACAGTTTGGGGGATAACGGGGAGCTTCCCTGAGGAACAATGTGGGAGAGCAAGGGAAGCAATACCTGAGGGAAGTGTGGGGGATAAGGGGGCGATTCCCCAAAGAGCATCGT
>VXBA01004430.1:300886-322142 GCA_013399895.1 Serilophus lunatus | reverse complement strand
CCTCCCCCCGCGGGGGCTGTTTGGGAGGGGGGCGATTCCCAGCCTCCACCCCCGGGGGGTCACCACGGTGAGGGTCTGGCCACCCCCACGCACCCCCAAATCTGCCCAAATTCCTGCTTTTCCAGGCCCCGACGGCCTCTCCTGCATCCCACGCTGGGCCAAACCGGGTGTCCCACGCCTTTGTTTGTTAGTGCCGCTAATGAGGGCTCCCCAATTAGTTCGAGCTGGGAAGGGGCGGGGCATTGTGGTGCTGCCCCCATCACACGGGGGTCCGCAGTGGGGACAGGGACTGCCCCTCCTGGGCAGCCCCGGCTCCGGCAGAGGAGCCGCACGCTTCCCAAATTACACCCGCTGCCATGTAGGTCATGGATCCGGGAATGACAGGGCAGTGCCGGCACCCACAGCCCGGGGGCCACCCAGGGCTGGCTGGGGGCTTGGGTGGCCCATGGGGGTCCCTGTCATCCTGTGGGGCACCGGCATGTCCATGTTTTATACACTGTCCATGTATGTGTGGGCATGTGTGAACGAGCGGGGGGTTCACCAGCTGAGGATCCTGGTGAAAACTGGGACACTGGGGGTTTGCTGCTGCCAGCCCCGTGTTTGTCCCCCGGGGTGCTGGATGTGGCCATCAGGAGGAGGGAAGGGACTGGGAGGTCTGAAATACGTCAAAATTAGTGTTTCCCTGAAAAAAATGTTGTGTTCCCTGTGCTGTGGGCTCAAGTGGGAACTGCCCAAGGTCCTTGGGGCTGGTGTGACCATTTCCACCTTTGTTTCCCCACAGCAGGAGCCACTGGTGTGGGGGCCTGCTGCTGTCCCAGCTCTGGTCCCAGTGCAGGACCCCCGGGTTTGGTCCCAGAACATCCTTGCAGAGGCTGGAGGAGAGTGGCCAAATGGGATCCGGGGGAGGGGATTTTGGCTGGACCCTGCACCCGCTTGGCTGTGGGGGAGAGACCCAGCCCTGTGGAGGAACACGGGTGATACAACAGAATAAACACACGTGCAGGGAAAAAACAGCACACGATGGTGTGTGTGTGCATGGACACGTGTGAGCGTGGACATGTGTGTGTGTGTGAGTTGGCTCCACAGCGAGGCACTGGAGAGGCCACACGTGTGTGTGTATTTGTGTGTGTGTGTGTGTGTGTGTGTGTGTAAACCTTCTGCTCCTTCCTCACACACGTGTGTGTGTGATTTCGTGCACATTCTCTGGGTGTCAGCAGCTGATGCTGCAGAGATGAGCGCAGGGAAGGGGGGCACAGGGAAGGGAAGTGTGTCCCAGTGCCCTGCTCCCCGCAGCTGAGGCCCGACAGAACCATCACCATACCCGGCTGCAAACCTCCCACAACTGAGCCTGTTGAGTGTGCAGGGAATGTGCAAAGTGTGTGCAAAGTGTGTGCAGAGCGTGCAGTGAACATGCCAGGGCACACAGCAGGCACACAGCAGGCATGCAGAGGGTGCAGTGACGTGTGGAGAGTGTGCAGGGCACACGCAGGCGGTGTGACACAGCCACCACATGGAAGGCACACAGCACCAGGACCCACAGCCTGCTGGGGTCTTCCAGGAGCTGTCAGAGCCCCACGGTCCGAGACCAGCTGAGGGAAAACAGGAAAGTGAGTGGGGCTGTGCCGGAAGGCAGCTATTGTTGGCCAGGGAGCAGAGGGAGTACAAGGGGCTGGAGGCCACCGTGGCCACTCTGTCACCCCCCTGTGCCCCAAGCCACGTGTGGCTGCCCACTCCCCAAGGACATGGGACAGTCCCAGTGTGGGCAGGCAGCTGCTTGGGGGTGTCCAGGGCTCCCCTCCCCTGCTCTGCGTTGGAAAGGAAAATAAATAAACCTCCTTTTTCCGTGTGTTATTTCCCTGGCCTAAGGAGGGCCTGAATTCCCACCCCTGGAAGCGGGAGGATTTGGAGCCCTGGCTCTGTGTCAAACGAAAAAATCTTGCAAAAAACCCTGGAATTTCCTGCCAAACCCAGAGGTTTGACACTCCTGGTGCTGGGGTGGGGCGAGAGGGAGGGAGGGACAGGGGACACAGGACACACGGGGACACCCTCCCCGTGTCCAGGGCACACACGGGCACACGGCTGTGCTGGCTCCTGTGCCAGTGGGTCCCCGGCCTCCCTCCTCACCCCAACACCACTGGGAATTTTGGCAGCTCTCACAGCACCTGGGCAGGTCTGACTCTCCAGCCAGGAGTCTCCAGTTTGACACTCCAAGTCCCAGTGTCCCCATCCTGCCAACTGTGGGATTCTCCCCAGGGAAGTGGCCCCTGTCCCCTCCCCATCTGCTGCCAGGAAGGGGACAGGATGAATCCCACTTGGCCTTCCCAGCTCCTGCTTTGCCCCCACATTTCAGGGCTGTCCCCCTGCCCGGGATCCCACAGCAGAGCTGCCCAGCCCGGTGTCTCAGGGACAGTGGGGAGGGGTGGCCACAGAGGGGGACCGTGGCGTTGTGCCTCAGTTTCCCCAGTCAGAGGAGGTGCTGTGGGGTGAAGGAGCAGCTGGAACCTACAGCTGAAGCTGCAGGGAAATGCAGCCCCAAGGCAGAGAACAAACACACTCTGGAGTGGTTTCATCCCAAAAAAGGCTTTCAGGGGAGATGTCAGTTCAGGAGGGAGCATCCTCATCCTCCATTGCCCAGCAGGGACATGACCTGCCCCAGTCCCATCACCCCACACTGGCCAAAACCCAGGGAACAAGGACATAGAGATGGTGGGGCTGGGCCAGGGCTTCACACAGGGCTCTATTGGGAAGACAGATTGAGTCATGCCAGGGAGGGAAATTCCTGCAGCCCTCAAAGCAAGGGGCAGGAGCTCCAGAAGCTGCAGTTTTGGGGTGTCTGGGGAGAAGGGCAGGGAGGGGGCTCACACTGGGAGTCCCACCTTGGTTGACAGCAGCAGATGGGAGAAGCATTTCCAGGAGGCTTTTAAACACCTCGGGCTCTTTTCACCCCTCTCCATTCTCCAAATTCCCTGGGAAGGTGTGAAATCCACAGGAAGCAGCCGTGACCCACTGCAGCCGGATCAGTGTGGGGCGGCTGGGGACGTGCAGGCTGGCACATTGTGCCATTTCTTAGAGTCACAGAATCCCAGAATATCCTGAGCTGGAAGAGACTCCCAAGCATCATCCAGAAAAACCCCTGGCCCTGCACAGACACCCCAACAATCCCACCCTGTCCCTCAGAGCGTTGTCCAAACCCTCCTGGAGCTCTGGCAGCCTTGGGGCCGTGACCAAACCCTGGGGAGCCTGGGCAGTGCCCAACCCCCCTCTGGGGGAAGAACCTTTCCCTGAGATTCAGTCTAACTATTCCCTGACTCAGCTTCATGTTGTTTCCTCGAAGGAGCAGAAAAAGTCCCAAACCACAAAAAAAGTTCCCCTGGCTCCCTTAGAAAGGGCACTGAAGCCACAGTGGGGTCTGTACACCCCGTGCTGGGGGATTTGGGTGCCAGCAGCTGCGTCCCGGCAGCCTCTGGGGTCTGCAGGGATTTGTTAACAAGGACAAAAATGATCTTGGAGCACTTTCTCTTGGTAAAGCACTGGGTGAGAAGGGGCCTGTTGTCCCTGTCGGGCTGGCACAGGGATGGAGCAGCAGGTGCCCACGGTATCGGTGTCACCCAGGAGCCGCAGGGACGGGATGTGCGCTCCCTGCTCCAGCGCTTTCCCAGAAGCATTCCAGGTCCTGCCCATGTTCCCGGCACGGAGCCGGGGAGCTGCTGGCCCCTGGCCTGGCTGTGCCATACAAGGGAGAGGGAGCACGTGCCATGCTGGTGACTGTCCCCTTGTCCCAGGACTGGCTGTCACCTCTCCATAGAGCCCAGAACCAGAGCAGGCCAAACCCTGCCTGTTGCTGGGCCCGGGAGGAGGCAGGTGACAGATCGGGGCTGGGAGGCTGCCAAGGACCCCGGGGGAATCTGGCCCCAGAGGCATCAGCTGTCCAGGGAAAACAGAACAAACAAAAGGCGCATCTCAGATGTTGGAAAGCTGCCACTGCCCGTGCAGGGACAAGGGACAGAGGCAGCCAGAGGGCTGCCAAGGTCTGGGGGTTCTGTGCCAACCTGTGCTCCTGCTCCAAAGGTGCAAGTGGGATGAGGCAGCTTCTCCTGGGGATGGGAACACAGCCCATGGGCCCATGGCCCTGCGGCCTCTCTGGAGGCTAAGGGTTTTTGGGGCAGTGCCCAGGGCAGTGTGGGCAGCACTGTGGGCAGGGCAGGGTAAGGATGGGGTTGTGTCACAGCACAGCCCCAGCAACACTGCAAGCAGGATCTGCCGCCAGGGAGGAGGCAGTGCCTGGGGACATTCCCGTGGCTCCTGCACAGACCCCATGGACACACTGCTATGCAGCTGCAGATTCCACAGGAGACTCCCAGGCCCAGCACTGGCTGGTTTCTGAGAGAACATGGAATTGCTGCCCCTACTTCCCAGCTTCCCATTTTAAGCAAACCTTAATGGGACTCGTGATGGATGCCCTCGATCCCTGAACCAAACCAGTGATGGTCAGGTCTGGGCTCCAGAGGAGGAAAAGGATGGATCCAGGCCAAGGAGTCCAGGAAACCCACGAAGGAGCAGAGGGACCCAGGGAGCATCGATGCACATGAGCCTGGAACACCAATCCTGGGATTAACACATGGATAGTGGGTGGCTTTCCAAGACTCATTTCTTGAGGAACAAAGAAAGCCATGGGTACAAGGAGTTTCCAGCACCTTTCCCTTTGTGTGGTTTGACTGTGAGCCAATGGCTTCATCCCATCACCAGCCATTCCCAGTGAGTTCCTTGGAGCTCTCCCTGCCTGGCAGCCCATGGGGACCCACCCTGGAGCTGGGACCTCTCTTGAGGCTCCTCCTCAAGGCACAGAGACCTTCCTACCAACAACAGATCTTTGGATGAGTCCAATTCGAGTTGTCCCTAAATTGCAGCTGGATTGCACATCCTCTGGATGTGATGTGATCTCCTCTGGAGCTGGGACACTTCTCAAGGTCTGAGATTCCTTTGTGAGACTGAGAAACCCTTCCCCACACAAGGGATAGACCATTATTTGCAACGACTCTTTGGTGGGTTCCTGACACCACTGAATTAACATCAATGAAATCCACATAGTTCATCCTTTCAGACATAACCCTTTGTCAAAGTCTGAGATTAAGACTGGGCCTGACCACACTCAAGCTCCATCAGGAGTTTAAGAAGGGAGGTCCTCTCTGAACCTCATACTCAGTGGAAGAGTCCCTCTTACCCTTTTAAATCTTCAATCTCTGTGTACATCATTCCAGCTTGATTTTCCTTAGTCTCTTAAATCCATGTAGGACCTTACCACCAAACTGTTAAATTGCACTTTCATAAATTCACATTAAAATGACTTTTGCTAACGTTGATGATGACCCTTTGGGTGACACTACATCACTCATCTGTGACAAACTGATGTTGCTGGCAGGATCCCAAATCAGGATTCATAGCAGAACTCAGGCCCTAAAGCTCCTGAGCTCCTCAGCTTTCAGGGGTTGGAGGAGCACAGTGGGAGAGGCACAGGGTGAGCCATCACTTCCTCGGAGCAGTGGGTGACTCTGTGCTAAGCCAAAGGAAAGGAGCATTTCCCTTGGAACATACGGCAGCCACAGCCCCCTCCGTGCCATGAGCCTGTGCCCACTCCAGCTCCTGGGCAGGAGCCATCTGTGCTTTTTGGGAAGGGCTCAGCCCCTCAGAGGAGAGGCTGCTGGAGCCCTGGGCACAGGACCTGCTCAACCCAGGCCTCGCAGGGCAGGAGATTTGCAGATCTGCTCTCTGGACTCTCAGCTAAGAGTGCCTCTGCACCCACCAGAGCCTGGGAAGACCAACAATAAGAGAACTGAGGGATCCCAGGCACAGCTAAACCTGCTCACCAGGCTTGGCCCAGCTCTGGGGGTTCAGCTCAGGGAGCTCAGCTGTGGGGGCTCAGCTCTGGGAGCTCAGCTCAGCAGTCTCACAGTCACCCACTCCCTGCAGTGACTCGCAGCTGCGGCTCCAGGGCAAGTGAACAGGAGATGAAAGCCCAGGGAGATGAAAGCAGGGCTGGGGCTGCTGGGGCAGAGGCAGAGCGAGGCCGAGCTCTGGCTGCAGCTCTGCAGACCTGTCTGGGCAACATCCTGCTCTCCCGGGTGCTCTGGGGGCCGGGCTCAGCCACAGCAGCACCTCCGGGCCCGCCTCATCTTCTCCCATAAAGGTGCTTTTCGGTCTCCTCCTCCTCCCTCGGCTGAGCTGGTGTCACATGGAAGTGGGCAGGTCCTTCCCCCCAGAAAGGAAGGGGGGCAGAGGAAGGCCCTGCAGCCCCACTCGGGTCCTTGCAGGTGTCCTGGTTTCAGCTGGGACAGAGCCAGTTTTCCCAGTAGCCGGTACAGGGCCGTGTTTGGGATTTGGGATGAGAATAACACTGATAACACCCTGATGTTTTGGTGTTGCTGAGCAGTGCTTACCCTAAGCCAAGGACTTGGAGTGTCCCGTGCTCTGCCAGTGAGGAGGGGCCCAAAAACTGTGTGGAGCATGGCCTGGACAGCTGACCCTGACTGGGCAGAGATATATTCCACACCAAGAAACACCATGTTCTCCAGCTGAGCTGCAGCCACAAGACTCTGGGAGAGGGGCTGGAGAGTGCTTGGGAGAGCCCAGCACCTCTCCCATGCAGGGGAACAGGCAAGAGCTGGTGCGGCAGGCAGAAAACAGACAGGAGCTACAGCTGGGGAGCCTTCACTTCCCTCCTGGCCATGTAAACAACATGCAGTCCCCAAATGCAGAGTTTTTCCCAGTTTGGCTCATCAGCCTCGATGGAGCCCTCAGCTCCTTCCCATGGCAGCACAGCTCCTTGGCAAGCTGGAGAGCTGGAATTCCCCTCCCCTGCCAGCTTCCACCCGAGTTCCAGAGCTGGGAGCACAGCTCAACCCTTGGGTACAGGGACACTGCAGAGACAAGTCAGGACAACCTCGGGCTGCTGGTGGAGCTCCCACAGCCCTGGGAGCCAACACGGGGCTCGGAGCAGCCCGGCCCTGGCTCCTGGAGAGCAGGAGGAACCCAACCAACCTCTTGGCAGGAGCACACACCCAGCACAGCTCCCGAGGAGCCCCAACACCCCCGTGTTTGCTCTGCTGACGGATGTGCAATCACGAGACGCCCCGCGGCCGGCGCGCTGTGGAAATACAACATAATTTATTGGTTCCATTCCAGAGCACGAGTGGTATTTGTACGAGTGTCCCAACGACAGGACGAGAAACCAGAGTCATGTATGTACAGAGATTCCAGGGCACGGGAAGGCTTCATAAGGAAGAAGTGGTGAGTGGTAGTTTGGTCACTTGTTCAAAGAAAACCTTTTCTCTCGCTGGTCCCCTGCCCCTCAGTTGTAGGTACACCCACCTACCTACCTGGGGGTGAGGCTGGGGGGCTCTGGCTGTACCCCAGAGATCTTGGTCCCAGATGGGCACAGCTGCTGGGGAAGAGGGAGAAGGCTCTGTACCCTAATGGGAAGCAGGATGTGTTCCCATGGCCAGCGAGGCTGGAGGGCAAGGGGTCTGTTCCTTCTCAGCAGGGTCAGGGTACCATGAGGCCAAGGGAAGGGAGGTGATGGAGAAGAATTCCCCATGCCTGTCCCTCTGGTCATTCCCACAGTCTCTGCTTGGCCCAACACTGCCAGCCTGGATCCCTGTGGGGATGGGCTGGGGTGAGGCACGAGGCCAGATTCCAACAGCACTGGCTGCAGCAGCAGCAGCCACGGGAGAAATCCCAGTCCCAGCTCGTTCAGAGGGAGCACAGGTGGGCACAAAGCAGCTCTGCCCACAACTGAACTCACAGCCAGTGGAAGAGGTGCTGGAAGCAAACAGCACCCTGGGGATCCAGGTACACCAGCATTTCCTCCCCAGTTCCCACATAACCTGCCTTCACGGGTGGGAAATGGGTGTCCCGAGGGAGGTGCTGCTTCCATGGCAGCACCAGCTCCAGGACACAGCTGTCTGAAGCATCTGGCTCAGCTCACTCTGGGCACAGGGAGGAGGCACCTCAGGGCAGCTCTTCCCCACTTCCGAGAGTGAACATTCCCATCAAATGGCCCTCAAAATATTTTCTTTTTTTTATAGAAATTACTATAAAAAACTAGTTAATCTAGAGCATCTTTAAAAAAATATTCCTGCAGTATCACAGTTTTACATTGAAATTCATTAAAAATATATAATTTCTTTAACAAAACGTCTCTGTCCTCCCCTTGAATCACGTCTCCGACACAGGAGTGGGGCTCGGAGTCCTCGGAGAGCAGGAAGGTCTGAGCTCAGTGGCACATCCGGGAGGTCATTTCCTTCTGCCAAAGGGACAGAGAGGACAAGGGACTGTGAAGAAGGATCCAGGCTGCCAGGTGAGGGTGTGGATGGAAAACCCTCCCCTGTGTTTAGCTGTCAATGCCATTCTCAGGCAGGGGGTGACACTGCTGCCCAGAGCTCCAGTTTGGGCAGGGCTGTGTTTCCCCCCACCATTCCCATTCCCAGGATACCCTGGGGGATTTATCCAGCTATGTCCAGATGGCTGACAGTGCTGAGATTGTACAAGGCCTGCAAACGAGGCAAACCAGCTGCTGGGAATGCGAGGAGGCTCATGGAGAACAAGCCAACTCCCCCCAGCCACTGCCCACAGGACCCTGCTGGGCTGTGCCTGTATGTCCTGACTCCCAGTTTCCTGACAAAGTCAAATTGCAAGGCCAATTGGTCCTGAATTTGTGCAACCAGGTTTAGAAGACAATCATGGAATCTTCAAGGTTGGAAAAGACCCCCCCAGGATCATCAAGTCCAACCATCCTCCCAGCACTGCTGTGTTACCATTAAACCATGTCCTCAAATGCCACATCCACACGGTTTTTGAACATTTCCAGGGATGGTGACTCCACCGCTGCCCTGGGCAGCCTGTGCCAGGGCTTGACAACCCTTTCCATGAATGAATTTTCCCAATATCCAACCTAAAGCTCCTCATGCATAACTTGAGGCTGTGTCCTCTCCTCCTGTCCCTTGTTCCTTGGGAGCAGAGCCTGACCCCCACCCGGCTCCCCCCTCCTGTCAGGGAGTTGGAGGAGCCACAAGGTCCCTCCTGAGCCTCTTTTTCTCCAGGATGAGCCCCCCCAGCTCCCTCAGCCCCTCCTGGTGCTCCAGACCCTTCCCCAGATCCGTTCTCTTCCATGGACATGCTCCAGCCCCTCAGTATCCTTCTTGCCACGAGGGGCCCAGAACTGGACACCAGATTTGAGGTGAGACCTTCTGAGAATGTACCAGAGACCTCTGTGCCTCCCCCAGCCCAGCCCAGCCCTGCACTGGCTGCAGACCCCGACAGCCCCTGTGTACTCTGAGCCCAGCCAGACACTCACCAGAGGCTCCAGCTCCTTGGTGTCTATGAGATTGAACTCTTTCACAAAGTAGTAAAAGTGCTTGTAGCAGGTGTTCACGTGGGCTTCCGAGCCCATCTGGGTGATCCTGTCGAAATGGTGGATGTAGACGTGGACAAAGACCCGGAAGAGCCTGGAGAGAATCTTCTTCACCACTGGGAGGAAGTTCTTGGGGAAGGGAGTACCTGGGAGGGAAGAACAGCCATGAGAAACCTTCAGACAAGTAAAAACTGGTTCCTTGGGGCTAAAATTAATTGGTAAAGTGGGCAGATTGCAACAAAAGGGCTTCTGTCTCTGGCAATGTATATTCTCCTCTCCATTTTCCTTTCCTTTGGATCAGATTTTTCAAAGCACAGATTTTTTAGGTGCCAGAGTGTTGCACTGCTGGGACTGAAAGCAGAGCCCAGATTCCCAGCAGCTGTTTCAGCCTGAGTTTTCTTCTACTCCTGTTTGACATATTTATATAAACAGTGCAAAACACTAGATACAACCAAGCAACTTCCCAAAGGAAAGGGTTGGTGTTGTTACCTCCTCCTTTATTTTGATATGTCTTTAGGTTTTGTTTAAAAATTGAAGCCTTTAAGGTCCTATTTAAAGACATCAGGTCTGTGTCTGGCCAGACCCCAGCAGTGGGGTGGTTTGGCCATCCAGCACCTCTGTGGGATATCAGGGTTCAAAGTCCACATAGGCTGTTCCTGAAGGAAGGAGGACGAGTTAAACCCTTTCAGTGCTCTGGCAGAGCTGCAGTGTCTCAGTCAGTGTTAAGGGTGAGGGGTCTGGTAAAAGCTGAGCAGAAAACAGTCACAGCTGAAAAAACCCCAACCACAGCCCTCGTGCCGTCAGAAGCTCGTCCTGCCTCCGGAACAGAACCAACGCCCCCGGTGTGGTCCCCAGGGTCCTGAAGCAGAGCCCTGCACAGGCAGCAACAGAAGGGCTGGGGAGGGTTTGGGCACTTCAGCTGCCTGAAAAACGGGCTGTTCATGGACCTCCTCCCCCCTCTGCCCACTCCACACCAGGTTTAAGCAGCATTTTGGCACAGTGGAGGATCCCTGTGGATGCTCGAGTGGCAGACGTGTCCCAAACAGGAGCCAACTAAATCCCACAAGAGCTCCAGTGGGATAAGCAGCAGGGCAGGAGGGAGGGAGCTCTGCTGCACCTTGTTTCCTGCACCCCACAACATGGAAGCTCTGCATGGGCTTGGTTTTATTTACCTGGTGCTTTAGGGACTGAATTCTCCTACCTTCAACACAAAATATACAAACCCCAGCACCCTCCGTCCCAAAGCCAGAGAAGCTGTGTTTGGATGTGCAGACTGAGGTGTCTTAGGCCAAATTCTCCTTTCCACAGCCCTGGCAGTAGATGGGAGGGGCAGAGGGAGCCAAAGCAGCCTCTAATGACAAAGAGGCTGATTATGGCACGTGGCACCATCCCCAGGTGACGCAGAGCCAACCTGCAGGAGACCACGTCCAGCACGAGCCACTCCAGAGCCTCCTCGGGGACTGTGCTCCAAGGGCAGCCTCCTGTTTTCACTGCCTGGGTTCAGCTGGGCTTTCCCCGAGGCATCCATGACTCCACATGGGATCTGGGTATTTCAGCCCTGCAGAAGAGCTCCCTGCACTGCCAGCCCTGAGCAGCACAGAAGGAACCAGCTGTGCCACACGGCCCAGACACAGCAACAGGGAGGGCAGCAGGACGAGGCTCCTCACGCCCCCTCCCCGAACTCACCGACGTTGGTGGGGAAGATGTCCTCGTTGTTGATCTGCACCTCGATCCAGTCCATGAGGAGGTTCATGTACTGGGGCGCCGACAGGGCGGTGGGTTTGCGGTACTTGTGCTCGTCCTGCCACCGGTACTCGTACTTGGGGCCCCCCGACATGACGGGGCAGGACTGCTCCGTGCAATAGTCACTGATGGTGCCGTAGATCAGGTTGATGCGGTTGAAGAAGTCCACCACGTGCACGGCCACCCAGTCGTTCTGCTCCTCGCCCGGCGGCAGCTGCACGGCCACCTTCAGGTCCAGGCCGGCGTTGAGCGAGGCCTGAGCCTTCTTGTGCAGCTCGAACCGCTGAGTCCCCGGCTCGAACTTGCGCTTGGGCCGGAAGGTTTTGTCTTTGTTGAACACTTGTTTCAAAGCGTGGGACATTTTGGGTTCTCCTCTGGCTCTTCCAGGCCCGCAGCGATGACAGCTGGAGGCTGGGCCGCTTCCCGGGGCACGGCTGGGGCGACTCTGATCTTCACAGGAACCTCCCTCTGCTCATCTGGGCCTGATCTGCAACACAGCACAGAAGGGCAGCGATTAGGAGCAGCTCTCTCAACAGGAAACCTTGTCTAAATCCCATAGGAAGAGATCTGGGATACCATCTGGGCCCTTGCCCCACATCCGAGGAGGGGGGGAGCCCACGCCAGCTCTCCTTCCCCCGCCTTCCCTTCCCAGCCCAGCTGGAGCAGAGCGGCCATGGGGGTGACCTGGGCTGAACAGAGCCCCCCCCCTCTGAGGACTCCTGACACATTCCATGTGGGAATGAGGCCCCACAGCCCACGGAGGTGGCTGCTACTCACCCCGACATCACCTCACCAAGAGCCCCAAGCTCACAAAAAAAGGAGAAACCCCAGCAGCTGCTCAGCACCAATGCACCAAAGGGGCAAAACCAGTTGAGTTTCACATGGATCCTACTTTTCACCTGTGCTTTCCCCCTTTGGGAACAAACCTACCTAAAAGGTCAGGCCATGCTGACCCCCAGCACAGTGCAGAGGTCCTGGCAGACACCCTCCACCAGAGCAGAGACAGGAACCAAAGGGAGGAGGGGAACCAGAAGAAGAAGTGACAGCTCAGGCACCCGGAAACCCTGAAATAACAGCAGCCCTGAGAGCAGCCACAGCCTCTCCTGCAGGTGCACACAGACCATAAACATATTTTTCATTTCAGTTTAGCTCACTTCAAGCTGAAAGATGGGGGAAAGCTCATCTCCCTCTTCCAGTCTGTGGAAAAGAATCAGCTCCAAGGGTGAGACCCAAGTTAAGATCTGAAGGGATGCTGACGAGAAACACAGCTCTGTTGATTTGTAGCTAATTATACCTCCTTTGTTCCCACACTCAGCCCCTCACAGAATTTGTGTCAGGCTGCTCTTTGATGGAGGCTTAAGGCACAAAGCTCCGTGTACCAAAAATATTATTTTACATGGGGTGGACAGAAATGAATAAAGTAACAGAAATTAAGCTGATGCCTTAAATAGCACAAATAAGCTTCCATCATTTTGTAAGCAAGCAAACAAACCCCTTTCCCCCAGTAGAATTTAGATTAGATTTATATGAAGCCACAGTGTTGTTCCTGTAGGTAAACAGTGTCCTCAGATGTTGGGAAGAAGATCCCAAACTCAAGGTCATGACTGCCATCACTGCAATTGAGCTTGTCCCCAACAGATGCCGCAGTGCTAATCAGCACTTCTCCTCTGGAGAAAGATTAAAAAGCTTTAAGCCAAGGCCTCTTGTTTTCTTATTTAATTATAGCGAGGAAGAAACCCCAAACCACTCCAGTTCATCCCACTAAGAACAGGCTCAACAATTCCTGCAGGAAGGGGCTCAGTAACCTCTCCTGGGCAAGAGAGGGATCTAAACACCCTGTGCAACGTGGGACAAGATGTGTGCTGGGAAAAAAACAAAAAAAACACTTTAATGTGGTTCTGTGAGATCCACCCTGGGCTGAGAGGTGAATCCACAGCACCATGGAACGGTTTGGGTTGGAAGGGACCTTAAATGCCATCCTGTCCCTGGCCCATTTGCCAAGGGCTGGGACACCTTCCACCAGCCCAGGCTGCTCCAAGCCCCGTCCAACTTGGCCTTCCTGCTGCCAGGGCAGCTCTGTGAGCCATGACACTGGGCAGACGTGTCCTGTGGGGTGTGTGATCCCGCCCCAGCCGTGGTGAGGGCATGGAGGCCCAGCTGAGCACAGCCCTGGGGAGGGAGCCCCATCACAGCCCGGCCACATCCTGCGGCAGGAAGCCCCAGGGAGTGCGAGTGCACCCAGCCCGTGCCCAGGAACCACCCCCAGGATCCAGCAATGTGGGCACCAGCTGCTGAGGGTGCAGCGATTTCCAGCAGAAAATCAGTCCCAGAGAAGCCCTTGCACGCCATGAGTTCTTCTAGTGGAGATGGAGGAAAACATGGCCTCTCACACAGGCAGGAGCACAGAGGTGGGAGCACAGCTCTCCCTGGAGCAAAGGCAGCATCCCTGGAACAGTGGGACTCCATTCCTCCCTCTCTGCTGTAGGATCTGCACTGCAGGGCCCAGCACGGATGAGGACAAAACTAAACATGCCCTGGGCTTGGCCACGGGCATCAAGAAACAAATACTGGCCATTTTCCAGGAGAGATTAGTCATCTGAGCAGGCTGGAGAGACTTTTCATAGAATCCTAGAATGTCCTGAATCAGAAGACTCACAAGGATCCTCCAGTCCCACCCCTGGCCCTGCACAGACCCCCCAACAATCCCACCCTGTCCCTCAGAGCGTTGTCCAAACCCTCCTGGAGCTCTGGCAGCCTTGGGGCCGTGATCAAACCCTGGGGAGCCTGGGCAGTGCCCAACCCCCCTCTGGGGGAAGAACCTTGCCCTGAGATCCATCCCAAGCCCTGACACAGCTCCAGCCCTTCCCTGGGCTCCTGTCCCTGGTCCCAGAGCAGAGCTCAGCCCCTGCCCCTCCGCCTCCCCTCGGGAGGAGCTGCAGACCCCGAGGAGTCTCCCCTCAGTCTCCTCTGCTCCAGCTGAACGAGCCAAGTGCCCTCAGCTGCTCCTCAGACCCTTCCCCAGCCCTATGTCTCTCCTTTGGACACTCCAAAGCTTCAGATCCTTCTGATATTGTGGTGCCTTTTGGGCTGCCAGGACACTCTGGTGACTCAGATCCAACTTGTCACCAATCAGGACCCCCAGGTCCCTTCCTGAGGTGCTGCTCTCCCCACTCTCATTTCCCACTCTGTCCCTGCCTCCAGGGCTGCCCCATCCCAGGGGCAGGATCTGGCACCTGCCCTTGTTAAAGGTCACAGAGTTGGGAATTGTCCAGCTCTGACGTTTGTCAGGGTCTCTCTGCAGGGCAGAGGTTATTTGGTAGTGAGGCAGAATTCATCCAACAAACAAATTCCCAATCCTATGGAGACACCACCCATGAGAACTGAGGAGTTCGACACGGCACCAACTGTCTCCCAGAAGATTCAGCATCTGTGTGAAGCATTAGCAAAACAAGTAGCTGAGAGTTCAAACAGCTGCAGCCTGTTTAATTATGGTCTTCGACTGCAACTGAGTTAAAAGAAACACTCAGCTCTAGGAAAAAAAAAAAAAAAAAGAGGCACAGAGACCAAAGCATCCTTGACATTGCTTGGAGATGATATCATCTGTACAACACCTACTTCCACAGGCAGGAGTCACAGCCTCTGCACAGGAGGGAAAGGCAAGGTTAGGGACAATTGGGAAATGGGACATGCAAAGCACCTGGATGGGATCTGCAAGCTTCAAAGATGAGGGGAAAAACCACTCCCCCCTAAACAAACCTCAGGATATTTAGTTAACTCCTCCTTTCAGGCTGCCAAGATTCACAGCCTGTGTTACTGGTGCTGCAGACGGCCTTGGCCACAGCTCCAGATCACACAGCCCCACAGGGAGCTCCTGCCAGGGGCTGTCTGGGCATGCACACACCCCCAGCTCTTCCCAAGGACACAGGAGCTGCAGCACAGCCCAGGGCTGTGGGGGCCTGGCCCTCTCTTCCCTTCCCAAAAATTCCTTTTCTCCCTGTTTCCCTGCTCCTACAGCTCCAGCCCTTCACTGGTTTGCTGCTGATGAACCAGGGCTGCTGGCATTATCCTGCTATTCCTCTTCACTTGCCAGGAATGGTGGATCACATGGAGCTGCCCAGGTGGGCTTCCCACCTCTTGGTCACTTTTACAGGCAGCTCTGAGCCTGGAAAAGGGAAGAGTCATCTCCCCCAGAACCCCTGGAAGCTGCCTCCCCTCACACCCTGCTGCAGCCATCCCCAGGCTTTCAGGAGCCATCAGCATTCCCGATGGATTCTGCCCTCCCTGCGGAGGCAGAACAGCCTGAAAAGGACTTCAGGAGTCCCATGGCTGCTCCATCAGTGCTGGCCAAGCAACACTCCACACTCCCCTCCACTGCAGGGCTTTAACAATAGCCAGGGAAAACAGCAAGCCAAGGAAAAACCATCAAGACAGGAAAAAAAAAAAACAGCAAGCCAGGGGGAAAAAAAAACCCAGCAAGGCAGCAGTCAGCAAGCTCCTACCTGTGTTCCTGACCTCAGCAGGTCACTCCTGCAGTGGCTCAGCCTGTTCCTGCAGCCTCTGTGAGCACTCACAGGCACTGAGGCCAAGCTTCCCTTTTTCAAAAGAGAGGAAAGAAATCCCCGTTTCATGGGTGGCCACAATCCCGAGGCTCCGCAGATGGGGAGGGGTCAGACACGAGGCCACTTCCCTCCCCGTGACCCCGGCACAGGGGTGGCCACATCCTGCTGCCTCATGGCAAAACAGCCCACGGAGCAACGCTGCTCTCAAAGTCTGGGGCTGCTCCAGTTTCCTTGCAGGGAAGCCAAGCACCACACAGAGTCCAGTTGCTTTTAACTGCACCCCTGGGTGAGGAGCCTGTGGCAGCCCCTGTGTCCCCAAGGCTCCCTAGAGGAGAGGGGAGGGGAGCCACAATCCCACTTCCCAAGGTGAGTCATTCCCAGTGTCTTTAACTCCATTACTCAGGCCAGAGTTCCCAACCTGGGACACAGAACCCCCCTGAGTGTGATAAAGCAGCCCTGATATCTGGGGTGCACTGAGCCCTTCAAGCAAACACTGGATTTACAGAGTGAGGCCGAGAAGAAAAGCAGCTTCAAACAGGCATCTCGTGCAGATCAGCACAGACGGACGCACACGCACATTTTTTCCATAATTCCACCCCCTCCTTCCACAAATCCCTTCCCACGGCCCTCCTGCACCAGCTCGGTGTCTCGGGACGGGACAATCCCGGTTTTCCGTGGTCAAAGGAGACATTTTGCTCCAGAGAGCCGGGCCCAGCACGATCCCAGCAGCCTGACCGGGTGGCACTAATGGCACCTCCGGAGCCAGTCTGGCAACAACCCAGGGCTCGTCTTCCCAGGCCAGGCCTTCCAGCTGCTCCTGCGATACGAGGAGCGAAGGTCTGCGGGCGCTTACCTCGGGCAAGGCAGGGGGAGGAGGAGGAGGGCTGAGTGCGGCGGGCAGACACGCCCGGCCATTCATAATCCCGGCCAGCCGGCACTTCCACGTCAGCCGCTTCCTGTCTGGCACCGACTCCAACCTCCCGGCCCGGGGAGCTGCCAATGTTTTCCCAAAAGCTAATCCTTCCCCTCTGCGAGCTGTCTTTGCTCCTGCAGGATGGCTCCGTGCTGCTGCAGGAGAGCCAGGCCCGGAGTTACCCTCGGCATCACTTTTCTTTTACATGCCCTGCGCTCCAGAAGCTGCTGGAAGTTACTGGAAAAGGAGCAGCTCAGATCCAGCCCCAGCCCCAGGCCAGGCACACACCAGTCCTAGTCGGTTCTGCTGCTCTGCAGGACAACGTCCACGTTTTTCCCTTTGGAATCTGCTTTAGCTGCAGCCCTCACAACAAAAGCAGAGCCATTCCGAAGGGCACATTGGAAATGCTGAATTCCCAAGGTCTGGGCAAACAAAGAGCCTTTTGTATTTCACCAGAATCAGCTTTAAGAAAGTGCCGCCAGTCGACAGACACCCCCAGGCCCTGCAATTCCAATCTGCTGCACAAGTGGGAAATTCCCAAATAAGAAACTACAGACACTAATTCATCCCTTGGCCCATCCCGGGAAGAGGGTGACTTAGGAGCAGGAAAAAGACTGGTTTAGGAGCAGGAAAAAGGCTGGCTTAGGAGCAGGATAAAAGGCTGGCTTAGGAGCAGGACATGCCTCCAAGCCATGCAGGGGCAGAGCCCATCTATCTCCACGGCTACATGCATGAGAAAAGGACAGGACATAATAAAAGACCAAAAATAGTTATCCCGGGCTTCCGAAGTCAAGTTGGTTTATGGAGTACAGGGGAAAGCCCCGCTAAATTAAACCAAAGCTGGGTCAGGAGAAGACTCAGTTGAGGCAAAAGCAGCTCTGGCAGAGCCCATCCAGCTGCAGGTGGGAATGCTGCTGCAGGAGTGGGACGCCCAGGGGAGAGACACCATCAGCCATCTCGGGCAGATGGAGGAACAGGCAGTTTATTGCTCAGCTCCCAGCTCAGGATTTAGATGCAGCCCACGGGTGATGGCAGGAGGGACACGAGGGATGACACAGTTCCCACTGCAAGGGGATGCTGAGGGAGCAAGGGCTGGCAGGGGAGAGGGAAGGCAAGAAGACTGAGTTTCCAGTATGGTTGTCCCCCTCTCCTTCCTCCCCACAACCACAGAGGGAGAAAGTAAGTTCTGCCAAAGGTCCCCTCCTACTTTCCCTCCCCCGAGGGGAAGGTCAGGCAGCAGATGCTGCAATCCTAAGATGTGAGTGCAGGGAGCCCGGGGTGTTACTGACCCAGGGCCAGCCCTGCTGCCTCTTACGTGCCATCTGCAGCTCCTGCAATGTCAGAGCTGCGAGGATTCCCGGCGGGATGAGGGAGGCCCAGCTGATCCCTGCGGGGCTGTGCTGGGCTCACAGGCTGGGGCACCGGCCCAGCACACGGGGAACTGCACACACGAGGGTTTCTGAGTGATGCTCCTCTTTGCCAGGTCCAGGGGCTGCACTTTCTTCGGGAAGGAAGGCCTCTCCCTGTGGCTGGAAGGGCAGTGTGGTATTTGGGTCCAAGCTGAGCTGCTCCTCTCTCCCTGCTTGTCCAGGCTCCACAGTATCATCCTGACTGGACTGGGATATTTTTGAGCCAACAGCAGTTTCATCTCCTCTAACTTTGGGATCTGCCCTCACCCCAAAGGTAATGCCAGTGTGGAACAGGAATTTGGCATTAGGATGATAAAATGCAAAAGGCAGTATTTTAACACATTGGGTTGGGATGCCAGGCAGTATGGGATCTCCCCATGGATCCCGGGCAGTGTGGGATGTCCCCCTGAGATCCCCTTCAGTGCTGAGCTGGAGCACAAGCTGGCCACATGGATCCTGGATAACAGCCCTTCTCCCCAGGCTGATATCACATGTTGGGATGAAGAGCAGGATTGTTTCTCACAGAGGTGCCCACAAGGCCTCTCCTCCCCTGTGAGTAACCCCAGTAACCCCACACACGAGCCCAGCTCCAGGCTGGAATGAGCCCACGGATGTGGAGCTGGAGATCACTCCACCACCAACCACAGCACCCCACCTCCTGCCACAGCCAGAGCAAAGAGAAGGGAGCAAAGGCAGCCCCAAAAGAGGCTGCAGGGAAGAGGGACAGAGCCTTTCAGTGCAGCCACAGGAGCAGCTCAGCTGCTGCTTCAACCTAAACCAGGTCTGGGTGGCTCCTCATCTGTGCTCCCCTGGAATCAGCACAGGGACACAGGGGAGCACCCGGGGTGTCACCTGGTCTCACACTGACTCCACACCAACCACAGCACCCCTGGGCCCTCAGCCAGCCCTTCTGCAGGAAGTCAAAGCTGCCACTGGATGGATTGTTTTGCTCTGGCTTTGCACACTTGCAAAGTGTTGTTTGGTTGGGGTTTTTGCCCTGGCCTTTGCTGCCTCCATGACTTCTTCTGCCAGAAAAACGACCAACCCCATTTCAGGAAGAGCAGAGCAGCACTTTGAGCACCACAGCAGCTCCAGAGGGAAGGAGGCAGCAGAGCACACCAGGCCTCAGGGCCAGCTCTGCCTCCCAGGGGCACATGGAAAAAGCAGGATGAAGGTGCAGCCTAAGATGCACTGTCCATTGACAGCATTAGCTGGATATTACGTGTTCCTAAAGATAAGCTGCTGCTAAACCTCCAGCAAAGCTGGTCCTACAGCCACTTACAGCAGCATTTATGGCTCAAGAATCACAAAACACTTGCCTGTCTCACGAGAAATTAAAGCCCAGACGTTGAAGGCAGTTCCCTGCCCAGCCTGGGAGGGGTCTGCAGTGCCTGTACTCTGACCCCAGACACCTGCACTGCTCACAGGGGACATCTGCCCAGCGTGGCCATGGAGATCCCTGGCCCTGAGAGAGGAGCAGGAATGGCCCAGACAGTCCCACCTCCCAAATGGGACTAAATCACCCCATTCCAGTGCAAGTGGTCCTTCCCATCCCACCAGGTGTCAGGGTGCGAAATGCAACTCTCTGAGTTCCCTGTTTTGTTCCCCCTGACATCCCCCAGCCCAGCTCATGCAAAGGCACAGCCCTGAAGTTCAAACTCCTTCATCTCTAAAATGCTCAGGGAATGGGGAACTCCAGAGGCAGCTGAGGTCAGGAAGAACTTTGCTCAGGATGCTGAGGACGCTCCAAGCTCCCCAAGCCCTGGCCAAGCACAGGGGAGAGCCCATTTCCCTGTCTGATAATGGCACAGGTGACTGACTGGGGACAGAACACACCCCAAAGAGCTTCCCAGGAGCTGAAAGAGAGCCTGGCACGGGGAACCAGCTCCCTGCTCAGCCCCTGCACTCAGACCTCACTGTAACCAACAGCTCCAGCTTCTGCCACCACACCAACAACTCTCAGCACTCCTCCCTCTCTGGGGAGTTAAAAGAGTCCCAAGCTCACCCTCCTCCCCAGGTTGACCCCTCACAGGTATGATTAAGACAGAAACTGAATCTGAAACAATTACAGGGCACAGCAACAGGCAAACATGGGGCTGGAGGTGACCTGGAGCTGGGAGAGGAGCAGAGTGCAAGGACAGGGCCCTGGGGACTGTGAGAAACAGGTGCCTGGGGAAGTTTCACATCTCCCAGCAAAAAGCCCTCCTTGCCCAGCAGCTTGGCAGAGGGATTTCCAGAACAGAAAATGGGTTTTAAACAAACAAAAAAAAAGGATGGAAATTGAGAAAGTGTGGCCAGTCTGCAGCTCCAAGCCCTTGGAGAAGGGAATCCTGCCTTTCACCAGCACCAGGGTCTGTGACAGAGATGCTTTTCCCAAACATCTGCTGCACACAGGACAACTCCACATCCCCTTTCCTCTCTCTCCTGCCCTTTCCTGTTGTCTGTCCTTCTCACACAGGTTTCTTTGAAGGAGCTGCAGATCAGAGCAGAGGCAGCTCTGTGAGATCAGGATTCCTCAGCCCACAGCAAGAGACAGAAGTAGAGCAAGAGTTTGCTTTCAAGTTCTCCTCACGAGTTCTCCCTCCTGACAGCTGAGCCGTGGCTCACCATGACCTGAAAAAAAATGGAAAATTCCCCATTCCCTGAGCAGTTTAGAGATGAAGGAGTTTGAGCTTCAGGGCTGTGCCTTTACCTACGGCACCAGCACACATTAACTGGGCTGGGGGATGTCAGGGGGAACAAAATAGGGAACTTACAGACTGGAACTTTAGGGCTGTGCCAGCAAACCCTCTGTGATGTTTTTTTGTTCCTCACTACGAATGTCTGTGTTGCAGATAAACTCCCCACTCGAGCCCAGCCAGGGCTCTGCTCAGGGATGTCCCTCCATGGTCCCCATCCAAGGGGTTTCTCCTCCAGGCCACGCCAACACAGGCACATCCATGGCCTGATCCATCCATATCCTGATCCACACCCTGATCCATTCCCTGATCCATGCCCTGATCCACGCCCCCATCCACGCCCTGCCCGGCCCGGGGGGCTCAGAGCAGGCTCCGGTCCCTCCTGTCCCGCCCGGGGCGGGGGCTCCGCCATCGCCTCCCGCCCAGGGAAACACCAACACTCGACACCAACAATTAAAGGCCAAAGCGTGGATGCGACCTCACAGCTCACCCGGCCCGGCCGGGGGGACACGTGGGCTGGGGGGCACCGAGACCCTCGGGCCGGGGCC
>VXBA01004430.1:256087-300761 GCA_013399895.1 Serilophus lunatus | reverse complement strand
TCAGACCACTCCAGACACCCCCGCTCCCCTCACCCCCTCTTTCCCCTCACACGCCCCTCTCCCCTCAGTGTCCCCTCCCCGCTCTCCCCTCACCTCTCCGCCGCTCTCTCTCTCCCTCCCTCCCTCCCTGGCGGACGGACACTGTCCCGGGGCCGCAGCGCTCCCCGCGCTGCCCTCGCGCCTCCCGCGCGCCTCCGCCGGCGCTACTTCCTCTTAAAGGGGCCGCGCCCGCCCCGTGGGGCGGCGTTAAAAGCTGCGCTGGAGGTCGGTTTGCTCTGTGTTTGTCGTTCTGTTCCAATATTTTATTGATTTTATTTCCCGTAATTCTATTTATTTTATCCTATTTTATTGTATTTTATCTTACCTACTTCTATTTTATATTCTGTTTTATTTCTCTTCTGTTTCTATTTTCTACTTGTTTCTATTTGTTTTCTATTTTATCTTTTTTATTTTATTATTTCTTTTCTTCTATCTTGTTTTCTTTTATTTTTTATTGTTTTATTATTTTTCTTTTATTCTGTTTATTTATTATTTTCTTACTGTTATTTATTTTCCCTTCTATTCCATTCTATTTATTTCCTTGTCTTCTATTTTATTTATTTTCTTCTACTTTATTTCCTTTAACTCTATTTCTTGTTTTCTTATTTATTTTGCATTTTATCCCATTCTAGTTATTTATTTCCTTTTATTCTATTTGTTTATTTTCTTATTATGAGGGGGTTTCCCCATTTTATTGCATTATGTTAATTTATACCCCTTTATTTTTTTTCTTTCATTCTGTGCTATTTTATTTACTTACTCTCTTATTTTTAATTTATTTTCTCCTTTTATTCTATTCTCTTTATTTATATCCTTTTCTTCCCTTTTACTCATCCCCTTTTATTCCCTTTTTCCCTTATTTGTGTTTTCCAGGAGCAGGGACAGCCCAGGGAAGCTCAGGGAATTCCAAGATATTCTGGGGTGGCGGCAAAAGGAACCAGGAGTCCCAGAAAACGCTCAGAAATCAGAAGCACAATTTAAATTAAGGTCGGGAAAGCCCCAAACCCAGGCGGGTTTCCCGGAGCAGCGGCTTTTCCTGGAATCCTTCCCTTTCCCTAAAACCTCCTTCCAGCCCCCGCTGCCTCCGGAGCATCCCAAGGGAAACCCAGCGGGTTCCGACCGCCTCCTTCCCTCCAAGAACTGGGAATTTTCCCCGTTTCCAGCCCGCCCGTGTCCGATCCCCGCCCGGCGGGGAGGCTCCGGGGGATGGTTTGGCCCCGGTCCTGCCCCGGGTCCAGGGTCCGGCCCGGTCCGAGCCCCTTTGTCCCGGTCCGAGCCCCTTTGTCCCGGTCCCGGGGGGGATTTGGTCCAACAGGGACCTGCCCAGATCTCAACTTTGAGGTCACAAAAAGGAGAAGCAGCCGGAACCAGCGGTGAGTTCCAAGGGAACTTCTCACAAACGTCAGGATGAGGGAAGTCCAGCTCCGCTGGGAAAGCCCTGGGAAGCCCAAAAGCAGGTGGTGCCAAAAGCTGAGCTGTTCCTCACACCCTGCAGAGCTCCCTCCCCTCTCCCCCCGATCCCACACCTCAAGGGTTTTCCAGGGCTCCTGGCCCTTGGCCACCACCCCCAGCGGGAGCCTGGAGACCTCAGGTGCCCCATGAGCTCCCCAGTTCACTCCCAGTTCACCCCCCCCGGGGTGTTCCCAGCCCATTCCCAGACCCTTGGCTCATCCCTTAACGGAATTCACAACCCACCCGACCCCCGGATCGTCCCCTCCAGGTGTTCCCAGCCCAGATGGGCTGCAGGACCCGGGGTGAAGCTCCAGCTGCTCAGGGAAGGGTGTCCCACTGCTCCCAGCTGGCACAGGACGGCACAGCCTCATCCAGCAGCTCGGATGCTCCTGCAGAGCAGCTGGTCCCACTCCCTGGCTGGAGTCCTCCCTGCAACAGACGATGCTCTGCCCGAGGGCAAGAGCCTGGGCCAGGTCCAGCGTCAGCTCCTGCAGGGTCCAGGTCACAGAATCAGGGAACTGAGGTTGGAAGGGAGCCCTGGAGTGCAGCTGGGCCAGCCTGCCTTGCTCCAGCAGGGACCCCTGAGCACAGTGCTCAGCATTGGAGTACTTTGAATACTTTGGAGTGTCTCCAAGTGAGGGAGACTCCACACCCTCTCTGGGCAGTCTGTGCCAACCCTCTGGCACCTGCACAGCAAAGTTCTTCCCCTGTCCAGGTGGAACGTCCTGTTTTCCTGCCTGTTCCTCTTGTGCCGTTGCTGGTTCCATGGAGCAGAGCTGCTCCATCCTCTGCCCCTCCCTGCACACCCAGGGCTGAGGGCCCTCTCAGTGTCCTCTGGAGGCTGAACAGCCCCAGCTCCCTCAGCCTCTCCTGGGCACAGAGATGCCCCATCCTCTCATCACCCTCAGAGCCTCTGCTGGACCCTCCCCAGGCTCCCAGAACTGGACACAACATTCCAGATGTGCCTCACATCTGGGCTGAAGGGGCAGGATCATCCTCACATAGCCCAGGACCCCTCTGGCCTCTCAACACCCAAGCACCTCCTGGGTTGGGGTTTGCTGTTGTCTCCATCCCCTTCCATCACATTTGTGCAGTCCCAGGACACAGCAGGTCCATAGGGGACTGAAGAACTTTGAGATTGGAGAACAGGGCACCTGAATCATTCCTGTGTAAGCAGGAGCTTTCTACCAGTTACTGGGCTCTTCCCGGGGACTCTCAGCCCCAGGGATTTCTGCCCCAAGAGAGTTCAGGTCTGACTGGAAACCACAGCTGAGGCACAATAGGGCTTTAATCCTCCTCTTAATGTCACCGTATTTGTCAAATACTTCACTGGGAAGCAACAAAAGGGGCCAATGTCTGACCTCGTCAAGACCAGAGCTCCCATTTTCCCAAGCCTTAGATTTTAACTGTAATCAGGATCTGAAAAATGAAACAATTAATGCAGCTTTAGCTGACCTTGTATTACTAATTTCAGTGTAAGTGGCAGGGCCTTCCAAAGGAGTGGTATTAGGAATTCCTTACCTCCTTTTGGTAAGGAGCTTTAGGAATGAGATTCCTCTTACCTCCCCCAAGGACACATCATCCAGTGCTGGGGCAAATCCAAATCCTGGTTTTAGGTCCATCCGAACTGGAAGGGTCTTATAAAAGGACCATTTATGGAGCCAAAAATTTAACTTTGTTTTGAAAGTTTATTGGATCATCTTGACACAAAATCATTACAGCAGCTTGTGGTATGTTGTTGTCTTTTTCTTTTTTTCTTTCTTTTTTAAGGGAATGTTGATAGCAAATAAATTTGTGAATGTAACACATCATACAGTTTCAAAATTCTAGAATCTCTGCACAGGATTCTGTAAGAGACCCTACATGCTAAAGTGACAGTTTTCATCCATGAATTTAAAAAAAAAAAACCACTAATTGAGGAACATTATCCTTTAAGACAATTTTAATATGTTCAGTTTCTAATACACAACTGGCTAACCAATGGAGGCTGACCCAAACCAAACCCTCCACATCCCAGCAGCTGGTTGGACACAGAGCTGGGCCTGGTAAAGAACCCAGAGCACCAGAGCAGAAGCCTTTGCCAAAATACCTCCTGTGGGAAGAGTGTAAAGAGCACAAGACACGTGTAAAGCACAGGACATCACCCAAGGGATAAGATCAGCACTTTGTCCTGCTCCCTGTGCAGGGTTCTTTAGGACTGATGGTGCTGGGGACGTGCAGACCCACCCAGCTCCTCCCTGGGCACCTTTGCGGGGCAACCGACCCCTCCTGACCTGTGCCTGGAAGCAAAACAGTTCCAGTGAGTTCTCATTTTGCTGGGTGTGGGAACAGCAAGGAAAAAAACTGGGGGGTGGGGAATAAAAAAAAAAAAAAATGGAAAGCAAAGGATGATGGAGAAGGACATCACTTGAGCATCTCTGCAGGACACGGTGACATCCCTTTCCAGTCCGTGACTCCAATAGTGCAGAAAGGGCTTCACTTCACAGACCCTTCTTCCCTCTACAGCAACCTGCTACAGACCCAAATCTGCAGCAAATCACCCCAACCCCATCCTGCACCCAGCAGGGAGAGGGGCTCCTCACCCCCATCCCCTCCTGCACCCTGCAGACAAAGGGGATGCTCATCTCCCCTCCTTCCTGCACCCAGCTGGGAGAGGGGCTCCTCTGCCACCCCCAGCCCAGGGCAGGGACAGCTCTGCCACAGGGGCTCAGGGGCACCTGTGCTGCCAAATCTGCCCCCACTGTGTGAGGGCAGGGCCGGAGGACACTGTGGGGACATTGTGGGGACACTGGGACAGCACGACCCTGCTGGTTTCAGAGCACAGAGGGAGGACTGGGCTGTACCTGCCCACTGAGGGCACGAGGGGCTTCTCTAACCTGGTAATGGTCAACCTCAGCTGGTGAGCAAAAGGATAAAAAAAGCAGGAACAGACCCCTTTGGATTTCCAGTTTCTTGCTACAGCTTAACTGTTCAGGAATGTGAAATTGAAGTGGACTCATAACACACATCAACAGAGACAGCTCCAAGGGGGGAGGCCTGACAGACTGTCTGGGGCAGAGACCCAAACGGTAACACTTTCAGCTCATTTCACACTTCCAACTCTCGACTCTTCCAGCTGTCACTAAAAGAAGGTTAAGGCTCAAGGCAACTACTATAAACAAACTCAAACATCCCAGTTCTCACAGGGCTCCTTTGGATTAGCTCAAGGAGATGGAGGATGTTTATATGCTGATCACAATAGATCTTGAGATAATAATAATAATAAATCATATATATATATATTAAAAAAAAAAGAGGCCTTCAGGTCCAGCACCAGCCTCTGCTAGAAATGTACATCAACTACAGCAGCCCTGAAGACATTCCATGGCTAAGGATTAAGCCAACCTTCCTGGGCATAAGCACAAATAACAGACTGTGCTGCTGCTGCTGAAGTCCTGCTCAGTCCCTCGTCCCACGCAGATGGAAGGTCATGGGATCACCATGAGCTGCTGAATAAATAGTGCCCGTCCCTCCCTCCCTCCCTCCCTCCTCCAGTCATGTCACCAGGATTTCTTTGGGCTAGAAAGGGTTAACACCACGGTTTGTAAAAAGTTCTGAAATAAAAAGGTAACATACAGCCTTAAAATGTCTAAACTGCAACCAATGGTGGAGTGAACTGAAAGCACGTGCCCCAGGGTAGTTCATGCGCACGAGGGAGAAACTTAACACTTGGGTCTGCTCGTCTTTACACGTCAGGTGTGGTTCTTGTCCTTGGAATATCTGAGAGGGAATATTCAGCACTTGGACAATGTCTCTTTCATCTCATCCAACAAGTTGCTAAGCAGGGTGGAATCATTACATTTCCCATCTATGGATACAGAGTTCTCTCCCTTGGAAAGAAAAAAATAAAAAAAAAAAAAGAAGGAAAAAATCCATTAGCTCCCGTTCCAAGCAGGGATAATTTGGTTTGCAGCCAAGCTCAGGGACTGGAAAGAGGCAGTGGAAGACAGGACAGGCTGCAGATGTAGCTTCTCTCACCTTTTTTACCAGTAGGCAGACGTGATGGCCCTGGATAGAACGACTGTACATGGATGCACAGGAATTAACACGTTCCACAACTGCAAAGGAACAGGAATTCCATTTAGTGAGACAACTTTTAATAGAAGCCTTGGCTCCTCTGGAGGGGAAGCACTGCTCTGCCTGGCCTTGAGGAACAGAAGCTTCTACAGAGGGAGGTAGGGTTAAGATGAGCCTGGCTCCTCCTGGCTTCTCTCTGGGACATTTCACAAGAATGAGGTGAGTCATTTGTCTCTTAAGCCACAAGTGTTCTGTGGCAAAAACACTGCTCAGAATGTACATTTCTTCCCCAGAAATACTTCCAATGAGGAAATGTCTAATGCAGACACCAGAGCATGATGAAACAGCCAATTGTTTTGCTTCGACCAGTGCTTGTGTTTTAATTAATAAATCCACACCTGAGCAGCTGGGGCTCTCCCTCACTGAAACGAAGCCCAGGGGAAAGAGGCTGAAGCCCTGAAGATCAAATCCACCCTCCAGAGATTTACAGCCCAGACTCCACACAAGCTGCCCCCGTGATACCTGTCACATGCTTCACTGGGCTGCAGGAAAGCCCCACGGACAGAAGGAAAGTTCATTTTGAAGAACACTGAATGCTTTGAGTGTTGCAAAACTGGAAAAAAAAAACTTATCTCCCAAATTTCTTTAATCTGGACATCACCTAATCCTGTGATTGCTGAGGCCATGGAGTGTGATGCTCACCAAGCACAGCAGAGATTTTAGAATATGGAGTTTTGCAGAAGGTTGTGCACCAAGGAATATTCACCTGAAAAATGATGATGAAAACAGATCTTTGCCAGTAGATGTTGGAAAGAAATGCTAATTCCATCTACTTTAATAGAACTCATGTGCAGGTCTCCAGACTCCAGGAGCTTGGCAAAAGCATCACTGCAAAACAGGAAGGAAAGGAAATACTTTACTAGAAATGCAAGTGAAATGTGCCCTATCAGCCCCATGTCAGGGTCTAAGTGGAGGAGTCCAAGTACTACCAAGCTCTAGGAAAGTGGGCTTACAGAAAATATGGGAAGCACACTCCAAATTCCACTGGAGCATCCTGTGACCTCAACCAGAGCTGCCCCTAGCAGTCCACAGGGCAGAGCTCCCTCAGAGCCACTTGGAACAAATCCCTGGATGTATTTTACCAGTCACACCTTACACAAGACACTGAGCTGTGACAAAGCACCAGGGGCAGCCAGAGCTCAGGTCCCCCAGCACTTACCTGTAGCAAGGCGTCGTGATCAAGTATGAAGCACAACTGAAGTGCAATTTGAAATCTAGTTTTTCATGGGTTGAACCTTCTTCATTCTGCAACAGGTCAAAGGAAAGGAGATGAATGAGAGCCCTGAGGTGGCAAAATGAGGCACCACCCCCCACCTAGGCACTAACTTTTGGGCCCAATTCCCTCTGAAATAAATATCCTGGCTGGGCCTGAAGGATCAGTCTGAGAACAGCCATCCCACTACAACATCAGCCCACTCAAAGATTTGGGCAGCTGGGATGATACATACACCTGGAAAAGGCTGCAATTCTGCTGAAATAAACTGAGCAGAAAGAGTTTAAACTAACACTTGGAGGAGTGGTTTTCCAGTTCATTATTTCCTGAGCAATATAAGAAATTAATATCTCCCACGTTCTCAGGTATACTGAAAATAGGACTAGTATGCTATTTTTAAGTAACCCTTAAAATAAAGATAATGGCTGACTCAGGAGTAGCCACAACTGTCTCTGCTCACTTCCTTTGAGCTGTTCACACAGCTCCCTCATTAATAATTGTACTGAAATAAGATCAGAAACCTGAATAGCCTTAGACAGGTCAATACTTACTAAACAATGCTTTCAGCTCACCTCGTTCTTGATCTGGGTTTCCACCCTTATTAACTCTACCTATTCCTTGTCACTGGTTTCCCCAAGCCTTGTAGCAGGCAGCAGTGCCCAAATGATCCCTGGATAACTGAGACCAGAAGGAACAGACCCTGGTTCTGTCTCCCCTCCCCAGCAGGCCACTGCAGGGATTTTCTAGCTGACAATTTGGCCCATGTTCCAGGCTGCCTTTGCTCATACAGTGCCAGCAGTGACAATTTAGGACATGCTCACACAGTATTTGGGACACTCTTTGCACAAGATGTCATGTGAAAATCCTCCTCACAGCACAGAATGGGCTGGCACAGCAGAGATGAAATGGTGCCTAAAAAAAGCCCAAGAGCAGCTCCCACCCTGACACAGATCAAGAGGAAGCTGAAGCAGTTGAGAGCTGCACTTACTTTGACTATAAAGGACAGTGTTCCTTTTAACTTCTGGGCCATAACAATACTCTGAAGTGTAAACACAAACTGGGCTTCATTAGAGATTCCTGGTGTGAAGAGAGGAGAGGGAAGAGTCAGGTCAGAACATGGTTCCCAGATCTAAGTAATGGTTAGAACCAACTGATTTATGTGCTATTTCTGAACCAAATTGGGAATTTTCTGTGTATTTGGAAGACAGTTCTACGCACAATTCCTGTGCTGAGTCAACGGTGTTACAGCATTTAGGTCTCTCAGAAGCAGCAGTAAGAGCTGGCATTTGGTAGAGCTTACTGAGCAAGTGCTTGGGAAAAGTATGTCACAGTGTCACATACTTAAACTATTTGTAAAACTGGAAATTATAAAGCTTTCACAGCAGTTTTTAGAGCTAATATGAATTCTAATGTTTCTAAATTTTCCTTTCAATATACAAGTCTGTGTCAAGGATAGAATTAAAACCAAATAAGATAACTGCTTCTCATGGAGGATCAAACTGCACCCTGAGCCTATGAAGCCCTCTGTGGGGTGTTTCAGTATTCAAATTAGCACTTTGGTGAAGGAAGTGAAATTCAAGGAATTCAGCAATTTGACTGTACTACTGTACTCTGTACAAAGCCACTATCCTTCATTTCTGTGCTTAATAATCCTGAAAGACTCAGCATCCTCACCACAAACCCTCACTGCATAAGGCCTCTGACATTAAAACAGTGGGATGACACTCCAGAATAAATCCAGAGTGGACTTTAATGGTTCACAAACCTAAAGCTTGGTTTCATTTTAAATCTCATAGCAAACTGCTCAAGAATTTTGGATTCCTGTAGTCAAAGGTGCGTTCCTGGAAAAGGAAGTGATGTTTGGACTCCCAGCCCTACATTAAGGCTTTGCTCTTGCTGCACAGAACCACCTGTGTTACAACCATACTGTGGGAAGGCTTATCCTCTCCAGGGAACTGTGGGAAAGCCCAGGAACACCCAGGCAGAGACATGTTTGTCTGGAAAACAAGCAGCAAAAAGCTGAAACCATTCTTCCCACAGGAGGGCAGTGCAGGGCCAAGAACCCCGTGCAAAGCTGAGCGTACCAGGGGGGAGCTGGAAGGGCACAGGAATCCCATCGTGTACAGAGGATCCCTCTGGTCGGAGCATTTTAGTGTTGAGAGAGTCCAGGACATTTAGTTCCATGCTCTTCAGGAAGCTAGTGCTTTTGTTCTCAAAGATAACAGAGACAGTCACTTGACTATCATTCTGGAGGTTTCCTTGAATGTCGTAGGTCTGCAAATGAAGGGAAAAATATCACAGGAAAGATTTGGAAACTTGAAGGAACAGAACACAGCACCACGATAAAGCAAGGTTGAAAAAGGAGGCATTTTGGTATAGCTAGAGGATGATGAGTGACTTCCTCACTAGGGAGTGGAAAAATATCAACTTGAAAGTGGGACACCCAAAGGAAAGGAAATGGAGCTTGGTTATAGTTCTGGCTCTTGGGATTTAAACAGTTCTTCAGTTACATGATTTCTACATAAAAGTCACTACAGCATCCCATAGTATCCCCTCTATTCTCAGGAAACACAAAGAGAAGGCACATGGATGTGAACACCCCAAAACTCACCATTTTAATGTATGGATTTTCAGCAAGAAGGCGGTAACTGGACATGGGCTGAAAAACAGGAGAGAAATCACAGTCACACCACAACTAATTTCTTGGAAAAGAACCATCACTCTGCTTTCTCCCCAGCAGCTCAGCTCTGCCTTGTCCCCAGGTGGGGCTGCCAGGGCACAGCTACTCACTGGGAGTGGCTCATCCTCTAGTGTTCCGTTCTGCACCGACTCTGGGGGCTCCTCCTCGCTGTGATGACTCTTCTTTTTGGATTTCTTTTTATCCTTTGATTTCTCTTCTTTTTCCTTCTTGTGCTTTTTCTTCTTATGCTTGGAGGATTTCTACCAAGAAGGACAAAAAACTACAACAAATCCTTGAAACCCTCCTCAATTTCTAGTTGTGACACCTTGACCCCTCTGCCACATTTCCAACTCCAGACTCTTGCTCTCTGCATTTTTCTGGACTGAGGAAAGTTTTCCTTTACTGCAGAACCCAACTCTCATTCCTTAAATTCCAAATGTAATTCCATGTTGAGTCCCAGTAAACCCTTGCTCCCCACTGGGATGATACCACCTTATCCCAAAGAAGCTTGGGAGCAGCTCAAAGCCAAATCTTTCCAATTGCTTGGTAGCTCAGTTTTAACTGTGACCTGTTCCTTGGCTCAAGAACAGCCAAACCTCTCACTATGAGGTATTCAGGTGTCCAAAAGGATGTAACATTTGCAGGTGGTCACTACACTGAACAGATGCTGTTGGTAATTCCTGTGTGCTGCTTTTTAAAGTAATTTTAGACAATAGGAGAATATGAATGTAAAGTGTGTGTCAGCAGCTTCAAAGAATCAGAGAATCCATGAAGGTTAGAAAAGACCTTTAAGATCATCAAGTCCAACCATAACCCAGCACCACACACTCACCACTAATCCATGTCCCCAGGTGTCACATCCACATGTTTTTTGAATGCTTCCAGGGATGCTGACTCCACCCTTGCCCTGGGCAGCCTATGCCAGGGCTTCACAACCCTTTCCATTAAAAAATCTCTCCTAACATCCCCTGGAGCAACCTGAGGCCATTTCCTCTTAAACCACTTACCTTTCCTTCATCCTCCTCCTCCTCCTCCTGCTCTTCCCTTTCTTCCTTTTTCACCTCTTGAGGTTCAGCCACCACAGCAGCTCCCATTCCAGGCTCGCTCTGAGGAGATGAGCAGGAGAAGCATGACAACTGTGCAGCTGAAACAACCCAATCTCAAAGGAATCTTGTCCCCAGACTGTTATTTCAAAAATGACAATAGGCTCACATGGTATCACGCCCTTCAACTTATGCCTCTGAAACCCAGCAAATATGATCACCTGAGGACACGATTCAAAAGACTTCCTTCCAAGGAATTCATCCACTCGTATTCCCTGTCTCTTCCTCTAAAACTTGCCATCAAAATTCATGAGACTTCTTTCACACTCTGTCTCTCATGTCTATTAATGTTGCTCCTGCCTAGCTCACCCTGGGAAATAAACCAAACAACTATATAATATTAAATCCCACCAGGAATATTAAACTTGACCAAGCCTGCAGCTGCATCTGTATTTCCATTTCTATCCCTTGATCTGCAGAGCAGAACAAGCCCAAAACCTCTCATTCCAGTCTCAATGAACTGGGGAGATACAATATCACTGCTGCACAGAAATTGAGGAGATGGAGCTGATCTTCCCCTCTGTGCTGCAGGATGACACAGCATCCCTGCACAGCTCAGACATAACCACAAGCAAAGTTTCCTGTGATGGGGTAAGAACTCTACCTGTGGCTGAGGTGTGGCAGCAGGTGGTGGAGCAGTGGAGAGCCAGAAATCCAAGTCTTCCCCCTGAATTCCAGGAGGAAAAAAAACACATTATGGTTGTTTTGATACCATTCTTAACAAATAAAAAACCCCAGTCCTTCCCCTTCAAACAACAACAACAAAAGAAAGCCAAAACAAAAGATCACAGGCCTGGAACATCTCTCCTGTGAGGAAAGGCTGGGAGAACTGGGGGTCTTCACCTGGAAAAGAGAAGGATCCAGGGAAACCTTCATGCCTAAAGAGGCTCCAGGAGAGCTGGAGAGGGACTTGGGACACAGGCCTAGAAGGACAGGACAGGGAATGGCTTCCCACTGCCACAGGGCAAGGAGAGATGGGATATTGGGAAGGAATTGTTGACTGGGAGGGTGGGGAGGCCCTGGCACAGGTTTCCCAGAGAAGCTGTGGCTGCCCCATCCCTGGGAGTGTCCAAGGCCAGGCTGGAGCCACCTGGAATAGTGGGAGGTGTCCCTGCCCATGGAACTGGAAGGGCTTTAAGGTCCCTTCCAACCCTTTATGTGATTCTTGACTCTACAACAATTAAACCCCAAAGTTTTCATGCAAATGCAGCACTCAGAAGCTCCTCATACACAGGTGCTGCAACACATTTAGGAGCAAATAGTTCAAGTTTCACTTCAGGCTTTGAGCAAACCCAGGTCCATCTGCCAGTAACTGCCCAAAACCCTCAACACCATCTCCAGGCTCTCGAAGAACAGTGGCTGCACCACAGAGGAAAAGTGCAAGAAGATACTTCAAGTTTTGAGAGTGACACCCCATGTCAGGTTTTATAACTGAAGGATTCTGCAGTACATGGGAGACAGGATGCAGAACAAAGGAGAGTCCCAGATATTTTGCTAAGGAGTTGCACATCTGAAGAACAGACAAAATACCACTAAATTCAACTTCCAAGTGAAGTTTAGCAGCTCTGTTGTGTAGGCTGCAGTCAAGCTGAATTCTTCTAGCTTAGGAGGCTAAAGTGGATGTTATTTTTGTTAAGAGAAATCCTTAAATACCTGCTGTTATGGTTGTAAAAATTCAAGGAAATAAAAGTTGAAGGCATTCAGCTGTTTGAATTGTCAAATGTGACTGTTCCTAAGCAACAAACTGAACACAGCAATAAAATAACAGCAGTTGCAAAAATAATGCAGGCCTTGGAAAATTACCTTTTTTTCTTCCTCTTCCTCCTCCTCTACCACCTTTTTCTCCTTCTCTTTCTTCTTTCCTTTGTCTCTCTCTTTTTCTTTGTGTTTCTTTTCCTTCTTTTTGGGTTTCTTGCTTTTCTTCTCTTCTAAGGGAACTTCTGAGTCTGGTGACTTCAGGGTCTCAACGTTTCTGTGTCTCTGCACTGGCAGCTTCTCACTGTCTGCTAAGGGTCTGGAGAAGGAAGAGCCCGTTACCCTGCTGCAAACATCCCTCCTCAGTCCACATTACCTGCTGGCTGCCCCAAAATCTTAAATCAGCACATCTCTACCTGAAGTTTATTTATGCAACTGCAGACACTGCCCTGGTGGATGAGAAGTTGAAAAAAACAATTTGAAGGGACTGAGAGCCAAGGTCTTGCTGTTTAACTGTTACAAGTGCTGACTAGAGAGCTGCAGGCTGAGGGAACACCTCCAGAAGAACACATTATGGGTTATGCTGTATTTCCATGGAATTCCTCTCCAAGGAAAAGCAAAGATGTGAAGCAGCATTTCCAACAGTGTGGAAATTCAAGCAGTGGAATGTCAGCATGACAGCCCTGGAAGGGTGTGTGTTTTGTTGCTCTTGATGAATAGATCACTCCAACTGGGAATTATTCTAAGCAAATTTTGGTTTGAAAGTTTATGAAACTATGAATTTGTACTCTACTACCACATTTTAACAGTTAAGTTGCCTTGAACTTCAGACACCTGTTTCCAAAAAAGCACAAATAGTAGTTCACATTCACACTGTATCCCAAATCCATTACTTAGGAAAACATACCACAAAAAAATTCTCTTACTCCTGTCAAACATTTCCAGAAATCAGCAAGAATTTCACCAATTGCCTCTTTTTCTACTTCTCGGCTTTTATTTAACGTTAATTTTCATGTTTGCACAGCAAACACCAGTCCAGGAAGGTTTCTAATGGCCACAGCTGCCTTGATTTTTTTGCTCACACTGCATGAAGAACCAGACCCAATTCATTCCTCACTTTCAGACACTGCAAGGAAAAGTTGAACCCCAGCTGTCTGATCAGCAAAGGGGCCTCATCCCTCAACTATTTCACACATCCCTGTGCAGGAACAGGGATTGGTGCTGAGAGCACCCTCACACAGACATGAGGGGCACTGATTTCAATAGTCCCATCACCCTTCAAGGGTTTACACTGTCCACCAAAATCAACCAACCTGACAAAAGTCAACACTTACAAGATATTCTTACCTGGAAGGTTTCCCTGAAACCAGACTGCGTGTGAGGGTGACAGACAGAGCAGTGCAAGCACAGAGAGAAAGAGAGGACAGAGACATGAGAAACCATGAGAGGAGAGCACAGCCACTGGTGGGGAAGGGGAAGGGAATGGGTGGAACAATGCAGGAGGTGCCTCCTGGAGCACAGCATCCACACCCTGCTGTGCTCAGTGTGCCCTACACTGCTGAAGCTTGTCATGCAAATCCAGGGGATATCAGCAGAAATTGATTTCCTTTTATACATGGTCACCTGCAGGCTCAGAGGAGTTCCATGGGCTCATGAAAAAAGGAAGCTTTTCAGACACTGTTCTTTCATGTTTTAAAAGTGCTGCAGCACTTCTTCACGAGGTACTGAGGGGCCAAAGCTCTGCAAACTGGGGAACAGACTTTCAAGAATCAGGGGAGAGAGATACTACACACACCCACATGGGCCTGCACAGTTTTGCAAACTTTACAGAAGGCATCTCTGGACCATGAATCAATTATCTTTCATGTAGTGATTTTGTAAAACTGGAACTAAAAACAAAGCCAGTCCAAGGCTCATGTGGATGTAAGAATTCAGGGTGCTGGCTCTGGAACAGCTGCAGCAGCTGAGTGAGGACCAAACTGGTCAGAGTTATGACAGTTCTGTGATGTCAGAACAGCATTTTTCAACAGTGTGACCACACTGAGCAGTCACAGGGCAATGGCTGTGAGTGGGCAGTGAGCACAGCACAGAGCACACAGGCTCACCATGGACACAGGGCTCTGAGATGGACAGCTGGATGCAGGCCACAGTGCCAACACAGGTCACATCACAGACACAGTGGGACACCAAAAGCTCAGAACATCTCACATCTGATGCAGTTCCACTGCCTGTGCTTCCACACTCCCTTCGGTCACACTAAATGACTCCCTTGTCCCTCCCAAGCCCCTCCCTAATGCAGCAGCTGAGCTTTTATCACCCAGCCTACAGAGGGAGCCCCAGCCAGGGGATCACTTGAGGTTTCATCCAGGCCATGGCAAGAGACTTGAGCCCTTTCCCCTCTAGACTGTAGTGCCTGTGCCTGCTCAGCCCCAGCCCTGCCCTTCTGTGTTCTCATTAGCAACTCATTAACTCACATGCAAATTGTCACTTACTTATCCAGATCTATGTCAAGTGCCTTATAGGGATCATTGGGATCTTTGTCATCTTCATCACTGGGCAAAGCATTCTGCAGGAGAGATAAAGAGACCATCCACTGTCAAGTTCCACAACTAAAGCTTTACATCACTCAAATTCAATTTTTTTGAGCCTGTTAAGTCTAGACCAGGCCAGCTGCAGTCAGACAGTTATAGGAACAATGCACTTCAATGTAGCATCAAGTTACAAGATTAATTTAGAACAGAAGAACCTTCATAAACTGTAGGATTTGAAAGGCTGCTGTTGGGTTTTGATTAAAGGAAATTTTAGGAACAAATACAAATGACATCATTAGCATGTGCAATTAATTATCATCAGCTGCAAAGCTGCTGACTAGACAGCAAGTTACTGTCAAAGTGAAGCAGCAGAGCATAATTAATGCTATTTGGACAGCACTACTTTTAGAGCAGGGATGCACATTGTTTGTTTTGATGGTTGGTTTTGATTTTTTCAATAGTGCCAGGGGCAATTTTAGTCTTTTTCTGCACAAAAATAAAAAAAAAAATAACAAAAATCATTTCTCCCCCTGCAAAGAACAGCCTGGAACCATCTCAAGTCATTTCTGAAAGAGCTCTGCAAGGAATCAGAGCTCTGGAACTACAACGTTACAGACTGTCTGGCAATTCTGGGGGCAGGATCTCTCAGAAACAGCACAGAAACCCCATCACTGAGACAGCAACTGACCTCTGGCATCTCCTCTGTGATGATGTCGACGTGGTGAGCAGGAGCAATGTCCTCCTCACTCTCTGTGTGCAGGGAGTTGTGACGATGGTGTTTCCCTCTCTTCTCCTTTTTCTGCTTCTTCTTTTTCTTGTCTTTCTCCAGTTTCTGTTTATGTCTTCTCTCTTCTTCCAGTTTCACATACTGGTCAGACATGGGCATTCCTGTGGGGGAAGCCAAGCTGCTTTCAGGCCACGGCCCACAGGGACTGACCAGTGGAACCGTGTGTCAGGAGTGATCCCTGCTTCCAGCTCCTCCAGGATCCACACCTCACACACAACCCCTCACACTCCACCTCTCCAGTAACAGCACAGAGCTCAATCCTGTGTTCTTGTCCACATTAACTGCATTGCAAAGAGCATCCAAACATTGATATTTTAAGTAGAATTGGTGCCACTGCTGTACCAACACTGACACCTTTCCACACTATTGAAAAAAGCCTTAAATATTTCCACTTAGACTTCATCCCTTGCAATGTACTGCACTTTATCGACAGCTTTTCCAACCACTTCTTAGATACACAACCACCTTTTGGCACTTGAAAAAAGATATTAAGATAGTATCTCTATCATTAGACTATTTAATGTCTCCTAACCGCCTCCCTCAGCTCTTTAAGACATTCCTGAGGTGACAGTTCTCCCACAGAGCAGTGTTTACATGCTACAGACTTGGCTGCACAACATCCTTAATCACAGAACTATTTTTAATATTAATCTCAAAAGGAACTCGGACTGCAAAGTCCTATTTTCAAATGTAAATGAAGGAGATATATTTAAATGTGTAATGAAAGTGTATACACTTTGCCCTTCAAAACCTCAGGAGAAATTCATAAGAAGGAATTATGATTTTTGCTTTACTGAATTTCTGTAATTAATTTTAAAGACTAGTTGTGCTCACCTGGAACTTTTAATGGGACAGAAAGGTCGATCTGGACCACAGGAATATGTTCCACCCCTGGAGTGTCTTGGTATCGCTGGGAAAACAAAGATTTGTTACATTCTGAGCACTGCAAGTACAAATCTATGTAAATAGACACATTACAAACATCAAGCAGTTCAATCCCTTCAGTGAACGTTTCAAATAGGAATGGAACAGCTTGTTAGTAACCCTGTGTGGCAGCAGAGTGTGTTTTAAAGCCAGTTGATAACTATTACAAAAGATCCTTCTGTTACCTACAGCCTTTTAACCCCATTGCTGCCCTCAAGGTTTGCTACAACTCTCTGAAGACCTTTTGGTTTGTGTTTTACTGCTAACAACTTGCCACTTTAAAATATAAAACTCTGAGGCTTTTGTTGAGGAAAATGGGGCAGCCCCTAGGATATACTGAGAATAAAGCAGGGTTTTTTCCCCTGAAAAAGGTGTTAAGAGACCCACAACGACTTTCTGATCCACAAAACACAGGAAGCATGTTCAGTGTTCAACCTCTGCAGGGCTCTAGATGAGGTGCCATCACCCAGAGATGGGACAAACTGCACAGACATTCAGAGCTCTGGCTGCTCTTGGGATACCAAGTCACTCCTGAGATTCTCAACACAAACAACACTTACACAAGTAGTTGTAGGCAGCCACTGCAGCCCACACACAATCAAGTGGTCAGAGCTGCAGTGGAAATACTCAGATTTGTCCCAGAGGAAGCTGCAGCTCTGACATTCAGTGCCTTCACACAGTGACATGAGAGGCCAGTGAGATATTGCAGTTCAGACTCACCTTCTGTGGGGAAGGAGAGCTTTTAATATAAAATGGGTTGTTTGCCTGCTCTTGTTTCCGGGCCTCCCGACGCTAAAAATTAAAGAGGATTTGCAGTTAAAATGGTTTGTTTGTAAACAGAAAGAGATAAAAGGCAGCAAAGACCAAATGCAACCTCCAACAATTTCGGGAAAAATACATAACTACTTGTGAAAAGACAAAAGCAGAGCAGCTTGTGCATGATACAGCAGTTCTGAGCTACAAGACATACTGGGAGAGAACTGAAGTACCTCTGCTAATTCCCATCCCTGGAAGTGTCCAAGGCCAGGTTGGAGCAACCTGGGATAGTGGGAGGTGTCCCTGCCCATGGCAGGGGGTGGGACTGGATGGATTCAAGGTCCCTTCCAATCCAAACCATTCTGTGATTCTGTGACACTATAACTAATATTCCTTAGAACATCCTTTCTCTGATTTGTAATATGGACTAGAGATAGGTTCTTCCCAAAGATCAATGGCAATTCAAATGCTTTTGTTTTCATTTTTGTAAAAAGAGGAAGAAGTGAAGATTCTTAACAAAAAATTATTTCTGTGAAACCTAAAAGGTCAGAGGCAGTAAAGGTGGGATGACTGCTGAGAACAGTCATGTTTCAGTAACTCACAGAAGCTGCTGAAGTCCATGAGCACCAGTTCACATCAAATGGTCTTCCTGAGCTGCAGAGAGCATAACAGCTCCCAGGCTACATGGAGAACCCACAACAGCTCCAACTGCTTTAGCAGCACTTACATTACTTCTAAATTATGTAGGAAAAAAGCATTTTAACATTTACTTACTCTGGCCAGTTCCTCTTCATCTATTTCGGGCTGTCTGTGTCTGGAATGCCTTTGTTCCTCTTCATGAAAAATTGTTTTGGGCTTTTCATCTTCAGACTCACTGTCTGACGGAGGTTCATTGATCCAGGCATCAAGGTCCAGGCTGGGAAGAATTGCAGCAAACAAACAGCTTGACTCAATACCCCTGAGTATTTCAGTGTCTCATCAGCTACTCTGCTTTATTACCTAAGAGTTTACAAGTTTAAATAAGGCTTTGTGAGAGAGAAGGAACCTTACCCCTCTGGAACTGGCACTTTCTTCTGAGCTTTAGGAGCCACAGGGTTCAGCTCACCAGCAAACAGGGCTATCACTTCCTCAGCTACTGGAACTTCCTTTGCTTGCAGCTTCTGAATGTATTTTATTAGCTGCAAGATGCAAGAAGCCTAAAAACAAATGCAGAAGTAATTTCAGAAGTTGTGTTAACAACCAACCAAGCAAACAAACTGCAGTGAAAGTCAGCAGAAAATGATGGTTCTACTCCATTAAGAGAATTAACAGAAGCAGCATAAACTGTGAGTTGGGAGAAAATTGTAGAAGATCCACATTAACCCTCCCTTCCAGCCGTGTCCTTTTTGTGCCTTTATGTGTCTGAACAATTTTAAAGTATTTTGAGTGAAGCTCTTGCAGTGTTCAGAGATGGCATCAAACTACAGCAAGATCTGGGCTTTGTCACTGATAACAATGGCTTAGAGAACAAGTGCATGGGCACAGAAAAATCACAGACAATGCTCCAGGACAAGTGAGAGCCTTCCCATGACAAACCCCAAAGCAATGCTGTGCTCTCACCCTCTCCTGGACCTCCAGGTCTGCGCTCTGCACGAACTGAGGCAGGCGCTCGATCATCAGCTGGGTGATTTCCTGAGCTGCTTCCTTCTCCCCAGCCTGCTCCTTCTGCTGCAGGATGGAGGCATACAGCTTCACCATGTTCTGCACATACACTGCCTGGATGTGGCCTGGCAGAGTTGTCACTTTAGGCCTCAACATTGCTTCCAAGGTCTGGTTTGCTTCCTCCAGGTGTCTGTAAGGAGTGCACAGAGGAAAGGCAGCAAAAATAAAATACAGCAGGCAGTGCTGAGTAAAAACAAAGGAATACAGATCACAGCAGTTGTCTTAACAAATCTCATGCTCTTACACAGAATTGTTGCTCACAAATGGAAGATGCACAAAAAAATTTACTGGACTATTACAAAGTGAAAGATAAAATTCTTGCAAAGTGAAAATGTGGTCAAAATGAAAAAGGAGAGTATGTTCTCTTGCTTCTTAACCTACATGGTGTTTTTTTCAGAACTTTTTGAATAAGAACTTTTTGAAAGATCTGAACTGTACCAGTGTTCCTTTACTATAACGCCTATATGACTTTAAACTGGAGCCAGTGTTCAGAGTGGCAATTACAAGAGGAGACACCAGCTGATAAGAGGAAACTGCAGTATCCCACCTGTCCAACCCACCAAAATGAAAGCAGGGTAAGTAGGTGTATCCACACACACAATCAACAGGCAAAAATATCTATTTAAGCTACAGGACTGTGTCTGTACAAGAATGTTGAAAATTGTGCTACTGTGGGTACTGAGACATTTAGAACAAAAAAGAAGACAACTTTAATTCCTAGGAAGATTTGGTTCTGCAAAAACCTTTCAACAAGAGCAAAACAGGGATGAGAGCAACAACTAATCCAAACATGGTGATTGCACATGTTCAATCTGATAAAAATGGGGATAGACTTTAATGATTAAGGAGTTCCTCCAAAGTTGTAAGATTTAACAACATATACCCACACCATAAAGATATAAAACTACTGGGTAGTGTCCAAAGGAGGGACATGGGGCTGGGGAAGGGTCTGAGGAGCAGCCGAGGGCACTTGGCTCGTTCAGCTGGAGCAGAGGAGACTGAGGGGAGACTCCTCGGGGTCTGCAGCTCCTCCCGAGGGGAGGCGGAGGGGCAGGGGCTGAGCTCTGCTCTGGGACCAGGGACAGGAGCCCAGGGAAGGGCTGGAGCTGTGTCAGGGCTTGGGATGGATCTCAGGGCAAGGTTCTTCCCCCAGAGGGGGGTTGGGCACTGCCCAGGCTCCCCAGGGTTTGGTCACGGCCCCAAGGCTGCCAGAGCTCCAGGAGGGTTTGGACAACGCTCTGAGGGACAGGGTGGGATTGTTGGGGTGTCTGTGCAGGGACAGGGGTGGGACTGGATGATCCCCATGTGTCCCTTCCATCTCAGGACATTCTGTGATTCGTTGCTAGGAATTCCTGCATGGCCAGCTCTATGGAGAGTTAAACCAACCAGATACTCAAACTAATCTTGACCAGGAACTGCTGAGAGTCCGTGGGGTGAGGGAGCAGGACAGAAGCATCATTTTGGCAGCAGTGAGATGCACACTCTGCTCTCACAATCCCACTTCAGTGAGCCACACGTTTGCCCCATGGCAGCTCCTCCAGCAGCTGGGCTGTGGCTGCACTTACTCGGAGAACTCTCCGCAGATCCAGGCGGCCGCGTACAGCACCTCGCAGATGCCGTTCCTCTGGGTGTTGCTGGCTAGCAGGTGGGCGTTGTCCAGCAGCGTGGCCATCTGGGACACGGCAAACTTGCGGATGGCCTTCACCCGGATGGCCACGTCCAGCATTTGGGCCGCGATCAGGTGCCCGTGCCTGGTGCCCTCCAGCCGTGTCAGCTCCACCAGGATGCTGATGTACCTGCGGAAAGGGACGGCAGTGGGATGGCAGCGCCTGGGCGGGGGGTGGGGCTGGCAGCTAGCAGGGGAAGGCACTGACCACTCAAAGTTGGTGATGTACTGGTAGTTGGACTGACTGCAGATGTCTATGATCTTGGTCAGCAGCTCATCCCGGTACGTCGTGCCTTCGGCTTTATCCACGTGGATCATCAGCTTCTTCACAATCTCCATCAAGTTCTTCTTCGATACCTGTTGAAGGGTTGAACCACAGCTAAGTCATCTCCCACAGAGACAAGTCCTAATTCCAGTAAAGCAGCTGCTGGCTCTCTGCTGGAGCCATGTCAGGAGTTAACAAGACCTCAGAGCCACCTCCTCTCTAGGCCCTGGCTTTGGTCACAGCTCAAAGAGGAACCTGTTTGTGTCTTTTTAATGCTGTTATTAAAGCAGAGCCAGCACAAGGCTGTACTCTGGCAGAGCTGAGGATGAGAATTACTAACAGTAACATAGAAATGCAGGAGCAAATTAATCTTCTACTGCCAGATTAGCAAATTTAAGAATTTAAAACATTTTTGCTTCTAAAGGAAACAAATTTAAGTGTCACTGACATCCAATGAAATTCTAGCATTTCAAAATGGGTGATTGCCACAATGCTTGAACTAAGAAACTCCATCCAGTCTGAATGGAAGGTTTTAAATCCCTTCTCATGCTGTGCCAGGTGTTTTACTTATCATAAGTGCTAGAAAATATATGGGAGTTGTCACAAATCAACTGGGGAGAGGGGCAGAGAAAGTACCATGTTTTAATTAAACATCCCCTTCCTGAGAGGTCTCGGAGGTTGTGGAGGAATGAAATGCAGAACATACCATGCCATAGAGGAGATCTAAAGCTCTGAGTCGGATGGACTCATCCTTGTCATCCAGACACTGCAGAATGAGATCCTTGTGAGACTGAACCGACTTAGGGTGAGTTTTCAGGATTTTGGACATGGCTAACAGGCCCAGGTACTTCACTGTGAAAGACAAAATAAAACTTCTTTCCAAATATAGAAACACTGTTTTGTGCTGACCATGAAATCTCAGTGCTGGTTTCAGTAGAAGCACTTGGTATTGGTACACTTGAATAAAAATCTGTGATGAAGAAAAGCATTTTTGAGAATGATGCATTACAGATTAAAGCTTAATTTCATAATCCTGCATGCAGATAGGTAATTATGCACATAATCTTGATTAAGGTCTTTTTGCACCTCAAGTAAAAATATGTATTTAATATATAGAAATAATGGGCTTTGGGAACAGGCACCCTGGGATGGACACAGCTTGAAAAGCACTGAAGATTGGTGTGTAACAGCTCAGTTCTCAATGGGAAGAATTCAGATGGCAAGGAAATAGAGTTGCACAAAAGAAAAATTTCCCACTATTCTCTGTAGTCACTAAAATAAGTCAACATGCTCCCATTTTACTATTATGTTCACACAGCTCAATACCCCTCACTGCTTTCCAAGCAGCAAGTCTATAAAAAGGGAAATCCCAGAGCAAGGAAAGAACTGGTTTAGATTCACAAGACCACAAACACCAGTAATAATTGCTCTCATTTAAGAAATATCATTATAAACAATTGCTCACCATCAAAAATTATTTCCACAATAAAGCCCCCAGCAATTGTTCAGAGCACACCAGGCCCTACAACCCCGAGTGAGCTGTTAGCAGAGACAGCCCTTGGCTCTGAGGCTGCTGCAGCACTTCCCAAGTGCTTGGGGAGCCAAAGCTCCATGAAGACAAGCACCATACTTACAGTTCTGGTCAGAGTCCTCTATCAATATCCTCAGCTTCTGAACACAAAGCTGGAGAAAAAAAAAAAAAAAGACAATGGCATGTTTATTACAAGTCTTGATTAAAGTAACTCTTCATAAAGTTTACTCAATACACAAGGAAGTGAATTGAGTACCAAGGGTCTCTAGGTGAGAGGGTCTTGTTGCATCAACAGATTTGCAAACAAAAACTCTGTATGACTATTGAGAGCAGGAGCTCAAGACAACTCTAAATGAGAAGAATCCATATTTTAAAGTGAAAGAAATAAGAGAATTTTAATAGGAAATGCTTCAGTGTGCAGGACTGCACCTGAGTGAGAGCATTTCAGGGAGTTCCCACTTTAACTCCTGGCAGAGGAACAGGATCCCACTTCCCCAGAGCACTTGGGGTCCCAGGGCAGAGCAGAACAATAACCCCCCAGCCCAGGCCCTACCTGGATGCTGGCGCTGTGGTTGGGCATCCCCGAGGACAGAGAGATCAGAACTGAAACACAGAAGCACAAACTCCACTCAGCATCTCTGGCTGTGAGGGACTGCAACAGCACAGCACCTCTGGGTCCACAGGGAAAAGTATATGTATTTTATTTATATTTATATGTAATATTTATATATTTATATTTATATGCAGTATTTATATTACAGTTTATTTTGTTGCTTGTTTGTTTGCTTGAACTTTTGAGGCTCTGGAGGGAGGAAGGAAGGTTGTGACACTATCTAGTTTGATGTACCTTAGCAGGAGTAATAAGAGGGCAGGGAAAAGAAGGTGGAAGCTGCTGAACAGCCAGGTCAAAGCTGCTCTCCACCCTGCTTTGCTCTCACTATGGTTCACTCCACTGACATCACACAGCAGTCAAGACTGTAAAAATGTCAGCAGCTACAGGACAGCTGAGTTTGTAAGTGTGCACTTTCCCACTGCAACGAGATGCAGCAACGGATCCTGGAGCTTAATGTGATTAGGTTGGAGCTTTAATCAAGCCAGTGAGGGATTCATGGCACAAATCCAGTCCCATTGGTGATCATATGGGATATTTTAAAGCTCTGGCAGCCCCACAGCAGGAAAGGTGCAGTCACCCTGTTAAGTGCTGCTGTCACAGACCTACTCTGCCTGAGCAGGTCACATGTGTCACCTCAGCGACTCAGTGTTGTGGTGTTTTGCTCTCTGTGATCCCACAGAGCTCCACTGCAGAGCTGTGCTGGGCACTGACCCTGCAGGGAAGGGGAGTCCCGGATGGACACTGTCCCCAGAGGTGGCAGGTGCCAGCTGCTGCTCTGGTGCTTCAAAATTTATTTGCTAACTCTGAGTCAGACATCACAGTCCCTGAGGTGTCCTGGGTGGGTGAATTCCCACAGGATCACCCCACTGTATCTCAGTGCAGCCCACTCTCATCCACAGTGGTATTACCCTCTGTTATTTTCCCTTCCATCACATCATCTTACATTTCCCTGTAGGAATGCAGAAACACACAGTGAGTGACAGCTCAGCCTTCCCCCTCTGAGCTGACCCAGCACAGCGAGTTCCTGCACCAAAGCACCCACAGGAGACAGGCTCACAGACAAGCTGTGGGCGCCAATAACCCTCTATCCACACTCTGATAGGAAAGGTGCCAAGTATGAGTTGAATTAAGACTAAAACTGAAAATCAATAATTCAGATTACCTCCTCTAAGGAATGACAACATATTAAGTTGTGAAATTGAAGAATTAAAAAAAAAAGTCTGATCCATCATCACGTAAGAAAAGTCTGGCAAAGAGGTGTTAGTTTTGTTTTAATTCTGCTGCTGTTTGTATTTCTAGTAACATTTAGGAGCTTGCTTATAAATAATCTCATTGTCTGTACTTGGTTTCAGCCTTCAGCCAACACAACACAGCTGCAGTGACTGTGCCTCACCCAGTGACAACAAAGGATTCCAGCCCCACAGTAACACAAAGTTGGCCAAGAGACTTATTCCACTTATAAAATACATTAAATTAAGAAAAAGGTATACAGACGGTGTTAATTGATGACAAAGCTCATCACAGGTTTTTTTGAGGTTACAAGTCTCAGTTCTCACCTGCTATTACTGTGTTCACACATTCATATAAGAGAGACATGGCTGAGGTGCTGAAACAGAAATGAAGTATTTTAAATAAGGAATAAACTGGCACATTTTGAAGAGTTGTCAGCAGTATCTTAGAGCAAGTTAACACCTTGAACTTCACAAGAAATTGCCAGTGTTCTGTTCCATATCCCTTCAAACAGATGAAATGATTCCCACTTAAAAACTGTTGGGGGGAGGAATTTTTAAACTGCATGTTTAAAAACCCAAAAATCTTGCTGGAGAAGCCGCAAGTGACAAAGAATGAGGAAGGAAGTGGTTCCTCATACTCCAGCAGCAGCTACAGAGCACTGAAGCAATCTTGTCCAAGAATCAAATCCAATCCTATGCCCAAGGTCAAAATTCCTGATAAGGCAGATGGAGAACCCCAAGTCTCTCCAGTGAGTGAGTCCTGCACCAGCAGCAGACTCTTGGCTGTGTAGGTACACACTTCTCATCCCTGTAAGTCAGCAACCCATTCTCAACGTCCCATTTCCCCAAAACTCAACTTCAAGGTGACTTTTACCACACAGCCAGGGCAACTCTGAGGATTCCAAAGGTCCTTACAGACCCTGACCTGCATGAGAGGGAAACAGGGAACCCCCCCAAGGACCAAGGGAGCAGAATCCAGGAGCAAGGAGAGCAAAGGGAATGAGCAAACAGCTCCAGAGGTCACTTGGCACACAGGGGATGTGACTCTACAGGCTCAGAACCAAGGGAGTCACCTGTGCTCCCTGTGCACATGGTGGGACATGGCAGGGTGCTGGTTTGACTCCTTAAGATCCCAAATGAGTGAACAGAGATCAGACCAAGCAGGATTCAGTCCTCACAGCTAATGAGATGAATAACTAATGTGGGAGCTGGGGAGAGGAGGTGGTAGAGGCAGGACTGAAGACATTGCCCATCTTCCTGCTTTTTCTGCTGAATTTTATCTGTTTATTACTGCTGTCATTTCATCTATTTGTTACTGGATGCCAGGCTGGTCTCTCTGAACCTGACTTAAATGCATACTGGGGGATGGAGAGGAATTGTCTGGCTAGAGCTGCTCTCACAGCTACTCAGGTATCTGCTTAAAACCTGCTCAGTCCCATCCATCCTTTTGCTCTGTCATATCAGGAGGAACAAACCTTTTCATTCAACAACTCAAGCATAAGCTGACACTTCCTTTTCATAACTGGGAGAATACATGTATCCCCTCCAAGGCATCTACTTCCTGATTTCAGTCCAGAATTAGATCCAGAACAACATTACAAAACCTCTTAAAAACCTCATAAAACCTTGTCTCTTAAACAAGAGACAAGGAAATGTCTTCAGTTTTATTTAACTTATATTTAGGACACATTTTCTAAGAATCTCTCCCAAATAAAACAAACATCTCCCAAACATCTGAGCTGTTAAAGGCATGAGAAAGGACATTAACATATTCCTTGTCAGGCTGCACTTCCAAAAATGTCAGGAACAAAATGTGTGAGGTGAACAAGAGAGGCAAATATACAGCTGAGCTTTTTTAAGCCAGAGTTTTTATACATCCTCCATAGTCATCTCTGCCTTAAAATGCAGTGAAAGGAAAGTAAATTGCTCCAGTTTTCAAGCAGGCTTTGGAGGAATTCATGCTGACAGTCACCCAAAGACTTACTTGCCTTTAAGGTCTTTTACCTCACTCAGTTTTTTTCAGAAACAGTCTTGATGTGAGACCGTCTTTTGACGCTTAAGGCCAATATATTGAAACTGAAGAAGTAGTTGAGAACTGCATCCACTGACCCACCCACCAGGCACTTCCTCAGCCCTCAGGAACAAAGCAGGATCTGTCACACAAACCTGTGGATGAGGTTGGTCAGGGGCTCAATCAGTTTCTTTCCCAGTCTTGGTTCTAATGGAGTAAGAGCACCAAACTATTCAAGAAGTGCAGATGAGAAAGTGATTTAATAACTCCTTTTAAACAGCATTAAAGCATTATTTAAACCAAGCTATATTAACATTTCTTTTTGCTTATGTTCACAAACACTAGAAGGTGTTCCCACTTTCTTTTTATTCAGATTTAATGATAACCACACCTCCCAGCACAAAATCCATTTCCACACCCCAGGTGATTTAACGAGAACCCTCTCCCTAAAAATCAAAAAGCAGAATACTTGCCAGTTTTATAATTTTAATGAGAACCCAATTATTGGTTGATGAGGTCATCAACTTGAAGAAGAGCGGGGCGAGGGACAGGTAGTTTTTGGGATTGCGCCGAGCCAGCTCACAAATCACATTGACTGCAGCAGACTGCACACCTGGGGGAAACCAGGGGGAGAAGAACAAATCTCATCACTGCCTTAACTGTAATTCAAGTTTCTGGAGCAGAACCCCCACAGCAAAAAAGCAGGTCCAATGATTTGGCCTCATTCCCAACCCTGAGGCAGTGAAGTAAACACAAGAATGCAAAAGCAAACTGAGAAAGGATTTTATTTTGTTCTGGCTGTTTTCTGATGTATCAGAAAGCTGGGTGTGTGCTTTGGGTCAGTATGACAAAAAACAGGGCACTGCCACATCTCTCCCCCTGACTGTGGAAAGCTGGTTATGGGACACAGACAATGAGGTAATCAATAATCACCCAGAAAATTCCCAAACACTCTTGGCTACTTAATAATATATTATTTGAACATGTTTAAAAATACAACACAGAAATAACCAGCCCTTGAACAATCTGACTGGACAAGTTCACTCCCTTCTCATTGCTCAGCCTCTAAATGGATTGCTCTCAATTTGGAATGTTTTAGTCTAGACAGGCTGGGTGTCCTGGCAGAGAAAATCTTTCCCTGCATAAAGCACTGACAGGGATTTTCTTCCTCTGTTTGCAGGTGAGGGATGTGTCTGTGTTTTGCTTTCTTTAGAAACACTGTCCCTGGAAGATGCATCTTCCTTGCCCACAATAAATTAGCCCAGTACATGAAATTAAATGTAAACATAAATCAAGTGAAGATCTCAGAAATAAATCCCACACAGAATACCCTGAAACAAGTGCTTTGGTGCACTGAGGGAACACCAGCAACTCCCAAAGACTGAGTAGAAGTGCCAACAATACAGAGTAATTGCAAATTTCCTGCACTGACATAGTACTAGAGGGCCCAAAGAGCAGTCTGGAGGCAAAGTTTAAACTAAACAGAAATAAAAAATACACTAAGGGATGTAAAAACATTTAAGGTATATGCCCATTGCAAGCCAACGGCTGCAGCTTGGTAAAACAGCACAAGGAACAACAACAAAACCCCAAACCTGAAATCAACTGAAATGTTCTTAATAGTCAAGTTTAATAGGCAACAAAGCAGAATCATTAAGCTGCTTTGTCCCATTAGGGTTTAATCCACTGATACAGCTTTGGGTTTGAAGAAATGGACATCTTAAAGAAGATATTTTTAACATGGCAACATCTGTCAAACCTCTCCTACGCTCATCTACCCCTGAAAGAGGTGAATCAGTGCCCAAAAGATAATCCCAGCACTTTTCATGTCCTCTCCTCAAGTTCTCCAAGCACGTGGACCCCGCTGTGTGGGAGCAGAAGGAATTTGTTAAAGTCACTCACCAGGATCTGGATCTTCAAGTTTCTCTTTAAGGCGAGGAAACGCAGGACGGAGGGACTCTGGGTATTTCAGAAACACTTTGTACATGATCAACACTGCCTTCTTCCTGATGTAAGGCTTTGTGTGAGACATCTGGGGACAAAACAACTGCAGTCAGGCTCGGAGCACTCTGTGCTCCCACAGCACTCCTCGGGTTCTTTGCTCACACTCCTGTCTCCAAAGTTCCTTCTGGGATACTCAACTGTTTTTTGAAGACTCAGTTTTGGGGTGAGAGCAAAATGCTGTTGTTTGCCATCAAAACTAACAAGGTGATCCTCTTGAGCTCAGTGAGGTCTCTGTAAGTGCTCCCCAAAATCCCCATAAGAAAAGCATCAGTTTTCACATGTATCAGTTCTCAACTGATGTTTACCAAATTGGAACACTATTCTTTTTTTACAGGGAAAGGTTATTTTCACCTTAGCGACTCACCAGTGTCATGATGTCATTTGCCAAGTCCCTGGCAAGATCTGGAGTAACAAAACAGGACAAGCCAGTCAGTGCAACTCCAGTATCATACTGGTTAGGGCTACTCAGATCCTAAAAAAGGAAAAACAGGCTCAAACATTTAAGATCACACAGGATGTTGAGACACAATTTTCTCAGACCAATTTTATTCACTTAGTACAAATAGGGCAGAGCTTCTTCTTCAGGGGAATATTTACATCAAGTCCTAACACCTGCTAAAATACAGCCAGCCTGGGGTTTAATAATGGGCACGAGGAACCATAATTAAACAGGAGATGGATGACTGCAACACAAAAGCAATTACAGAGATTGCACCTTGGTGGTATTTTAGGGATGGAGGCAATTTTTAACCTCTCATTACATGATCACAAACATGTTTAAAGTCCTAAAAAAATTGGTATTAAACACAAAACCCTGCTAAGACAAAGCCCAATTGTCATCAACTTGACTGGGAACAGGCACTATTGGTGAGTGCTTAGCAGTGTCCCAGATTAATCTATTAGAGAAATCAGATTATTTTCCTTCCAAGCTGCTTCCAGCCCACAAAGACACAACACAAGCTGGGGTGTGGAACATATTTTATTACTCAGGTTTCCTTGGCCCTATTTGTAGTCAGGTCTTTCTAAGCTTCAGACACTCCATAATATTAATATTTATCTCTGAGTATGTCCAGTACAGATTATAAACCAGGTGTCCCTGGCTACAGATCAGCCCTGCACTGCAGTGATGAGGGAACAGGGATGTGAAGGGAACTGCACAGAGCATTCCCACATGGATTGCCAGAATTAACTGTCCAGATTCACGTGGACACAGAGGCTGCTCTAGGAGAGCTAAACATAGTCAGGCCTTTGGGGTTCTGGGCCATTTGCATCTCATTTCAAAACCTCCTGCAGGTGCTGGGGAATTAGATTCTACTTTAAGAATAATGAAATCTGCTTCTTAAGGAGCAAAAAACTGCAATTCATCCTGGCTTTAATGTATTTTGAGAACTGATAAATCCTGAAAACAAAGTTGTTGGATCAATGAAACATGAGAAGGCATTAAAAAAAGATGCTTTTAAGTAAAAACTTGGGCATGAAGTGGGAGTTGCAGCCAAATAAATCACTGACATTCAGTAAAATAAAGTCCCCATAATAAAGAAAATGGATGGACATTCAGATTCAGAGCAGAATAGTTTAAAAGATAAAGGGAAGAGCACTAGTTCTTTAGGAAGATACTGTTTAACATCCCACTGATCTTTTTCAAGCAATTAAAAGATATTTTGGCTCCTTAGATAGTAAAAATGTAGGCACAACTTGTACTGGATCAGTCGAGTTTTAAAGCAATGATACTTAAAAAAATTAAACTTAAGAGCTTTAAAAATATATCTGTGATCTGAAGAATGGGAAAATTGTGTTGTAACCCAGTAACTCTGAAAAAATCAAGTGCTAAAGCTCTGTGAAAATGAATACAAACCACAACTCTGTGTACACTCTGCACCATTTCTACACCCAGTGGTACCAAAGTCTGACCTTTACAGAAGAAAATAGGCCCTCACAAAGAGAAATTTTGTGAAGCCAGGTGACTGCTCGCTTTACTTGAGGAATGGGGACATTTTTCCTCCCCTAAGAGAGCAGTAACATGAACAAAGGTTACTGCTGTTCCCAGGCTCTGAGCTGCAGTGAGACAGCACGAGGGAGACCTGGGGAGCTCCTGGTGTTCCAGTAATCCCTCAGAGCACACTGCAACTCAAGATTCTACTTTATATTCCTCCCAGGGAAATGCTCCTACAGATGTGAAAATACAAGTAGGGAGAGAGTGCAAGAAAAAAAAAAGGAAGAGCAGAAGCAAAACATTTACCTTTCTGATCTGATTAGTTGTCAACATAATGACATCAGTCCCTTCATGAAAGCACTGGGAGGCAGCCAGGTAACCAATGCGCTGGGAGGAGGTAGAAGGAAAAAACACACTGTCATTTTAAAGCCATTTAGACAATGTTTAGATGAACAACAACTGGGAGCTTTATAAACAATATTAAAAATAGGAACAATTAGGTTTGCAGAATAGAAGAGGTATGACAGGGTTCTCCAGGAAAGGGGGGTTGTATCATCAAAGAAAAACCTCAGACAAGAACATCTCTTCTGATAATACATCTGTTTTAGGGATAATAAAATAATACATCTCTTTTAGGGATAATAAACCCACCTTTAACTTCTCTGCTTTGTTACAACACACAGGTTAAATGACCAGGAAGATGAAGAAATAATGTAGGATTGCCTACTGCATTTGTTTTGTCTGTGTTCACTCCTGATTTTAAGGGACTTAAGCCCCATTTGGAAACTGTTCCTTGGGAAGCAACATTCCACCCTGTTTGGTGAAAAAGGTCTGCAACAGAGTATGAAGCAAACCTTCCAAGAAAAATTATAAAGCTATTAAAAATCAAAATATGCCTGCTACTAGGAATGGCAGGTGGTCTTCACATAAAAATATCTTGTTTTTCACAAAAGATCTCTGACAGCTGTTGTCAAACATCAGGTAAAGACAGCCCAGAGTAACAGGCCAAGTGACTAGAAACACACCAAGTCATGGATCTCCTGGCCAGGACAGCTGCATTTACACAGAGAACTCACCTTGAATGTAAACTTGGATGCACTCATGACTTCAATAATGTTGAAAGCAGCCCAGCTGATGTCATAGCCCAGCATCTGTAACTGTGAGCAGAGAAACCAAGATAACAAACTTCTGAAACAAGAGACTCGAGAAAATAGGTCAAGATACCTCCCAAAATTGAAGATGTCACAAGGGTTTGAAACCACACGCTACAAGACATCTCAAGTTGACAAGCACTGTTACATTCTACAGCACTCACAGCAAGGGAAAGAAGTCTCCAAGTTCCACCAGAAACAAGTTTTAAACAGTTACCATTAATTCCAGGGAATATATAGAGGTTGTGGCTGCCCCATCCCTGGAAGTGTCCAAGGCCAGCTTGGAGAGGGCTTGAAGGCACCTGGGACAGTGGAAGGTGTCCCTGCCCTGTCCCTTCCAACCCAAAGCAGTCTGTGAGGTGCAGTTATACAAGCATTGGGGTTTGCTTCCTGAATTGTCTTCTTTTCTTAAATAAAACCCAGAACAGACCCCTGAAAATAATTCTTTCCCACTACTTCTGTCTTCTCCATGTCAACAAAGGACTGAGTAAAGAGAAACAAACACCAGCTTCAAATGCTCATGTTGGTAAGAAACCAGTTTAAAACAAATTTTTTTAAAATTATTTTAGTTTTAAAGCAGATCCATTTCCTGACCCATCCCAATAAAATCCAACAGCACTGAGCAGAAGGGGGATGTGCAGCCTCTGCCTTCAGCCCAGTGGGGTGTTGTCCCCTCCCAAGGCTGGCTCCAGAGCAGCAGGAAGCCCAGCCTCCCCCCCAGCTGCACCCCCTGGGGCACTCACATAGGTCAATTTGCAGACTGCATTGGCCTTCACTGCGATGTTGTCCTGCTTCAGCTCCTGCTTGATCTCATCGATGCACTGCGAGATGTATTTTGCCTGAGGAAAACAAACAAACAAAGAGTGTTTTCCTTTTCCATCCCTGCAGAATCCCAGCACAAACAGCAGAATCTGGAAATTACAAGCACCAAATCTCACACACACACACACTTCATTCTGGTGGAGCTGCTTAACAAGAGCCACCAACCCTTCACAAAACCAAAAGGGAACTGAGATGTCTCTTGGGTGGTTTCCCTTCTCTCCCCCTCCCTTCCACTGTTCAGTCCAGAGCTCTAGATTCAAAAATCTGCAAAAATAAAGTTGTTCAATGGAGATTTAGTACCCAGAGGTCTGAACACACCCCGAGCTCACCATTCCCAGAGCACTGACCCCGTGGGGTGTCACACAACACCCACTCATTGCATGAATAGAAAAAAAACTATGCCAAAAGCCATTAATAACCTCCAGATTTAAGGTGACTGATGAAAACAGGCTGAGTTACTGCACTTTTGGGGCCCCTGCATGAGTCTCATGTGGGACAAAAGTGCTTCTTGTCACTCCCCCAAGCCATGAAGTGCCCTAGGAAGTCAGGAACCACCTCTCTGGTTCCTGACTTAGACAAGCCCTTTTGCCATTTACACATTTTGATGAATAACAGTTATTTGTAGGAACTTCTCAGCAACTCAAAGAGCCAAATGTCACAAGGTTTACATTTAAAATATTGGTCCTTCCTGACTTGCCAAACCATCACATCTGTGCTTGTGGAAAGGAGGTGGGGAACGTGTGACTGAAAAGTGTACAGATTTTACTTCCTAAGCCAGAGATTCTTCCAGCTCACAATTAAATATGATTTAAGTACTGAAGGTATCTGCTACAGAAATCATGAAAATTGAAACGCAGAGAAATAATCTCCTTTGAAAGCCACACATGCACCAGGGCATTCCACATTCCATATAAATAAATTAACTGCCAGAGGAACCAGGTCAGAAACAGATTACCTAATTCCCAAATCAAATCCTGCCTGAACACCATTGCCTCCCACCAAAACCATATTTTCAACACAGACAGTCTACTGGCCTGCCTTTAATTGACATTTCTCCCCTTTGCACTACATTTTGTGTGTTAACACATTCATTTTTTGACTTGTACAAGTGTCCAGCAGTGACCAAAAGTTTGCTGTTGGGAGCAGTGGATGGAGAGCAGCCCTGGGGAGGATTTGGGGATGTTGGTGGGTGAGAATCTCCTCAAGCCCTGAGACTCTCCATGCCCTGGGCTGATCCCACAGCAGGGGAGGGGGGGATTCTGCCCCCTCAGGTGAGACCCCACCTGCAGAGCTGCTCCAGCCCTGGGGAACAACAGCAGAAAGACATGGAGCTGCTGGAGAGAGTCCAGAGAAGGCCATGGCTCCAAGGGCTGGAGCCCCTCTGCTGTGGAGGCAGGCTGGGAGAGCTGGGGGTGTTCAGTGAGAAATGAACTTTCCTGAAGAACTTCCAGCTATTCCTGAAAGCCTGTGCTTGGGACAGAAACATGACCATTGCAATGGAAATGTTCATGTTAAGGGAGGGCACTGCAAACAGCACAATCCCTACACAGTTCCCATCTGCCCTCCTGGGTGCAGCTGAGGGGATCACCTCTGCCAAACCTGGGGATGGCATCACCCCCAAAGGCTGAACAATGCAGTGCCCAGGTGATTGTACCCAGAAACAGAAGATTTGGGATTCTAAACCCCTCACCTGAGAGTGATTCAGGTCCAGAGAGCTCCCAAGGGAGTTTAAACTCTTGAGTACAAACTAAAAGAACTTGAGAGTAGAAAATAAATACTTGATCAAAGATGCTGAAAGAGTGATTGAGAGAACATGCAACTGATCCCCAAACACATTGTACCTGCCTTGAATATTTTATGCTCTCAGAAGAACAGGCTGGAACAGTGTCACAGGATCTTTCCTGGGGGATCCTGTTGCCACATCCTGAGCACTGGGGTCACACTGGTCCTCAGGGCTCAACTCTGACACAGGCTCTCAGTCTTTATGTCCAGAACCAGAAAGCCCCACTGTTATTTCCCACTGGATCTATCCCCAAACTATTCAAACTTGGCTTAAGCTTCCTGGCAACTTCTGCAGAGGTGAACAGACCACTGTGTGAGCAGGAGGGGGCAAATAAAGACACCTGGAGTCCAGCAAAGCTCAACAGCACAGCTGAGTCACCAGGCAAATCCCTGCCTACCGGGGAGTCCAACTTCTGGAAGAGTAAATTACAGGACTCAGAATCAGATCTGAAACCCAAAAAAGGGATTCTTAAGGAGCAGAAAGAAGTCCTCCCAAAACAGCTGTACTCCAAATCCCAAACCACTCCAAGGAATGACAGTCCCTATATATAGAGAGCTTTACAGGCTCAGCAGGTATTAACTTTTTGTTAAGCTGCTGGAGCAGCACCGCCAGGAATGAGCAATAGGAGGCAAACTGATCTGTTCAGTCTCTCCTTCCATCTGAAGGCCCAGCACCACACCCAGCTGGGTTTGGTGCCACACAACACCCACAGAGGTGTGAGGGGATCCTTAGGGCCCCAGGGAATCACTGACCAACCCCCCCAGACACTCAGTGGGGTCAGACCAGACACAAAAAGGGGAAATAAACCACTTGATGTAATGAAGGAAAAATGGCAGCCACTCAAAGGCTTAAGCATTTGGAAGAGAAAAGAAATGACATACTGAAACAAGACAAAATCTGGATATCCCTCCCAGCACTGATTGCAATTTTGCATAAATCTTCCAATATAGGAATTTGCTAGTGTGGTAATTAAAAATAAATACTTCTCTGAACATAACTGGCTCAGTGTTTCCTTAAATGCTCTTGAGATCCCATCAATCACAGAATCATTAAGGTTGAAAAGGACCTCTAAGATCATCAGGTCCAGCTGTTCCTCAGCATTGCCACCATCTCCACTAAATCCTGTCCCCAGCTGCCACATCCACACGGCTTTTCAACACCTCCAGGGCTGGGCACTCCAGCACTGCCCTGAGCAGCTGTGCCAGGGCTGCGCAACCCTTTCTGTGAAATCTCCCTCAATATTCCACCTAAATCTCCACTGGCCCAGCCTGAGGCTGTTCCTTCCCCTCCTGTCCCTTGTCCCCTGGGAGCAGAGCCCAAACCCCTCAGCTCCCCCCTCCTGTCAGGGATTGCAGAGAATTCCAGGTCCCTCCCGAGCCTCCTTGTCTCCAGGCTGAGCCCCCCCCCCAGCTCCCTCAGCCCCTCCGGGTGCTCCAGACCCTTCCCCAGCTCCATTCCCACCTCTGGACACCCTCCAGTCCCTCAATGTCTCTCTTGGGGTTTCAGGCCCAGAACTGAACCCAGCACTCAAGTTGGAGCCCCACCAGTGTTAAGAGTTCATCTACACTCCCACTATTCATTATAACATCAATATATTTCTGAACTATTAATTCCTAGTTCTGTGAAGGTGTAATTTGAAGTCTGGCACAAATTTCTCAGCCCCTGAGTGTAGGTGAAGGGAGGAGCAGCTCTGAGGGAGCCCTTCAGCTCCTCCCTGCAGGGGGAGGGCAGAGCCTGAGGCACAAGGACAGCCAGGCCTGGGGGGGCTCTCAGAGCAGCCCTTTCATTCCTGCTTGGCTGCCAGGTGGGAAAAGAGCAAAAGGCTCCTTAATGAGATGCTGCAGCACCCCCGGGGTGATTGTTCTCAGCAGGATCACAGGAACACCCCGAGCAGCCCAGCTCAACCCCCAGGGCAGCTGCAGATGGGACCAGAAGTCACTGACAAAGCCTTGAAAACAGCACAGGATTGCACTTCTCAGGATGTCCCACCAAAGAGATGCCATGAGCATTCTGCAGCCATTAACAAAATTCAGGAGCTGGGTGTTTTAAAATAAGCTCTAATTCCTCAGGAATTCCAAGATTTCACCTAGAAAATATGAACATTTAAATGAGTGTGAATGACTAAAATAAAAAGATACTATGAGTCAAAAACACAGTCCCTTTGAAATGGAAGGAGGGAAAAGTGGGTCATGGTAAGAAGCCAAAATGACACTTGATAGGATTTTTCATTTCCCAAGCCATGTTTTTTGAGTTAACTTTGAAAATCTTGAATTAACTTGGAATCTTATTCCAGGCTGCAGCTGAGACAGAAGCTGGGACCTGCTGACAATCCCAGAGACACCCACAAAAGACTCCAAGTATTTTCAAGTACTATGTGAATGAAGTTGAAAAATCACTGATGGGAGCAATTCCATTCCCAGGGATGTGACTCTCCAGGCTGGGCTTTCTCCAGCTCCTCTGGAATGCACAGCATTTCTTGATCCTGCAAACCAAATGCACTTGATTTGAGAGTCCAACCTGTCCCAACCATGTGCTCCCACCCAGACGAAAAATGTCAGCAAACATCAACCCTGAAAGAGCAAGAGAAATAAGGACTAAATGCATTGTTTTAAGGGAAGGATAATTAACAGTGAATGCCACAAGGATCAAGGTATTTTTCCATATAAATGTGCAACTACACCATTCTACATCAGAAGAGTTTGGAATAATTAGAATGTAAAATTAAATAACTGAAATAAACATAAAATATGACATTTCTTTTGTATCAAACACTGCAAGATTTATGAATTTTTGGCAGGACTTTGATACAAAGCCCATGAAATCACATTGAGCAGAAGCACATGATGATCTCACATGAGAGGAAGATGTTCCAACTTCCAGAAAACCAGCAACAATTGCTCCTCCCTTTTTTTTTTGTCTTGAATCATCTTAAGAAACAGGACCTGTGGGACGGAGGGCATGTGACACAACGCTGCTGTTTGACCCCACAGACACCTCGTGGAGGGTGGAGCCACTTCCACACTTGTCTGTGCCTCAGGCAGCAGCTCCTGACACTGGAAGAGAATCCTGGGCAGGAATCTCTGGCACTTGCCAGGCTGCTCTGAGCACCCCATAAGCAGCATCTGGTGTCACACTCCAGGGGGCTCAGGCAGGGTGGACACTCCCTGCAGTGTCTGCAGTACCTGGGCACAGCACTGAGCCCCCGCAGCACAGAATCCACCAACTGCAGGCACTGCCAACAGCATGGAAAAGCAAAATGTGCTGCTTTCCACTCACTTGAACACAGCATTAGAGATTCACACCTGTTCTATGGAACTAAAAATATTGTATTATTTAATGACTGTAGAAAAAGCTACTTGGGCTAAAGAACAGGAGCCTTTGGTAAGGCCACTCCATGGCTGGGGAGAAAGAGAATCCCACAGCAGGTGCTCCCTCACAATTCCCTTCACCAAAGCCCCAAAGCAGAGAAGCCCAGACCAGTCTGAGCAGTGAGAGGGGAACTGCAAGGTGTTCCCTGGGGTGGGTCTGCAACAGCCAAAGGCCAGAGGTGCAGAGCTCAGGAAGCAGGTTACAACTTGAAAGGCACCTTGACAAAGCCAAGCTTATCTTGCACTTGGCTGTGATAAGCGGCATGGCTGGACACATGTTAACAGCCTCCCTTTGCCCTTCTCACCCAGCTTTCCAGGGATCTAACCCCCTCACCCTGAGGCTGCAAGACCCCAGCCCTGGGAATTCTCCTGAGGGACACCTTCTGCAGGCACAAGGATGAGCCTCTACAGTTTTATTTCAGCTCACGTCTATATTATTTATTGAAACATGATGCACTGCCCTCTGTCCCTTGTCCATTACAACCACAGCCAGATCACAGGGCTCCTTGGCCAAACCACACTGAGCAAGGAATGCACAAAGGCAAGGGACAGGTTTTTCTTTTCCTGATGTTTGCTCAAGTTGTACAAACCAACTGCAATCTGGCACCCTTCCTGAACTCACCCATAAAGAAAGAAAAGCTCTTGAATCTTATTCCACAAATTCAGAGGGATGCTCTGCACGTGGTGTGGAGATCTCCTGAACCCCCAGGGCAAACCTAGAGCAAAATACACGTTCTGAACAGGCACATGACAAAGGCTGGGCTTCGGGAAAGGAACGGCTGTGGAGTGGCAGCTGCTTGTTCAAAGTGAATCCAGACAAGAGCCAGGAAAGCTGAGCATGGCAACAGCAGCATTCCCCGGAGCACAGGGCTCTTCCAGCACCCTCCTTGGAGAGCTGCTCTTTGGTGGTTTGCAGAATTCCAGGGTGGGTCAGGCTGGAAGGGAGCCCTGCAGGTGCCCTGGTCCCCCCTCCCCACACAGGCAGGGCCATCCCAGAGCACAGGGCTCAGGGCTGAGCCCAGATGGGTCTGGAACATCCCCAGTGGGGGACACTCCACCCCCTCTGTTCAATCTGCTCAGTGCTGGGTCACTGCACAGGGGAAGTTCTTCCTCATGTCCAGGAGGAGCTCCCTGGGCATCAGTTCCTGCCCGTTCCTCTTGTGCCATTGCTGGTTCCATGGAGCAGAGCTGCTCCATCCTCTGCCCCTCCCTGCCCCAGCTCCCTCGGCCTTTCCTGGGCTCAGAGATGCCCCATTCCAAAGGGATTCCACGTTCCACACAGAAGAGCACCATGCAGGGAGCTGGGGCTCAGCTACAGGAGCCATCCCAGCTCCTCCCAGCACAGGCTGAGATGCCACCAGGGCAGTGGGAACCAGCAACCCTCAACCCAACCCCAGTACACCACTGAGCAAGGGGCTGCAGAGGGCCCTAATTATACTGAGGGACTGATCAGACTGCAGAGAAATACAGCCCCAGTCTGATCACAGCATTTGTTAATTTAATTGCACAGCAATTAGCCAATCCTCAGGGGTCTGTGCTGTCTGCACCATTTCCATTTTTAAGCCTGGAGAGCTATGTCAGATAAAAGTGCTCACCCTTGCAAACACAACATGTACTCCAGGTTGGATTTTCACATTACTATGCAAGTAGGCTTTTTACAGCAGATTTTTCCAGCTTGCTCAGTGCAGACATCCCTCTGTCTGTGCAGCTCCAGGCACTGAGCAATTCATGCTCCTGAAAGCACGTGCCTGGTTGGATGCAAAGGAAACAGTCACTTCCTTGGAGGGGACTGAAGCTCTTATTGTTGCCAAGGCTCAGCTGACTGGAATTAGTTCAGAGGGAAACATCATAAAAAACACGCTTAATGTAAAGAAAAAGTGGTAGGATGACTGCAGCCTTTGACAATTTAAATGTTAAATTAATGATGTATTAATGCTATATAAAAATGGAACTATGAAAACATCACAGTAAAATATTGTAACAGCCTTGAGAACTTCACAGTTAGGGAAAGGTAAGGAGGACAAGGAAGAAAAGCCATTATTTCTGGCTGTTGCTGACTTCTAAAATTCAGCACAAATATTTGTGTAATTAAAGGAAGTTTGCTCACCTCCTCCCTGCTGCACAATCACACCGTTCTCTCCAAACACACACACACACACACGCTCTCTGGGCTGCAGCTGACTCACAGTGACAGCCTAGAGTGATGGATCTGACACTGAGCCAACCAGCACAAAGTCTCCACATTCCCAATCTCCATCTCTCTCCAGTTATACACCTTTTAACATGGCAACCTCTGCAGAAGCTTTTAGGTTTGCCCATCAGAGAAACAACAACAAAGGAGAATCAGCTGAAACCAACCCAGCACTCTGTGGGTTCCCAGCTGTGACTGCTCAGCTCTCTGGGAACCAACATTCCTCATGGATCCAACAGGACTCACTGATTCCAGTTATTTCAGGTACTTTGGGCATTTAAAAAAAGCACTCAAGCACCTCCATGAGCTCCTGCATGTTATTTTCTGCCCCTTTTACCTTACTCAAGTACCTTTATGTTTGCTGCCATCTGGATTTTAGCAGAGAGCCCTTTGGCTCATGAAGCATTTCATTTTTGGGGGTGAATGATTCAGGGTTTTTCATACCCTACGGAACACAACTGGTCCCATGGCTTGGCTCCTTGCAATGCCTGTTGTGTAGTGCTGCTCTTCCCCAGGAAAGGGACACACTCCCAAGCACACTGCCACCAAGTTCTCTCTGGACACAAATGGATTCACTGACCCACATGGTGGAGGAAGAGGTTTGCAGACACTTTAATGGGCACTGATGACAGGAAACCACAAAAGGCCTCATTTTCTGCACTCAGCACTGGGACAAAGATAAGCATCAAATACACAACCCTCTGAAGGTGATCACAGCACAGAAATGTAAGTTGTATCTGTATTTGACTTTGATTTTCTGGCTGTTCTCCCACTGGCCTCACTAAGAGCCCAGGGTGTGGCCACCCCAGTTCTGAGGGACCACAAAGCTCCTCCTCCCCCTGGCCCTGCCTGGGCTCAGTCTGTGCTCCCACATCTGCCAGGGTGGGTCTGTCTGGAGCATCTCAAACCCTCAGCACAGAGGCTGCAAAGTGCTCTGGCCTGGGAACAGAGCTATCAGCCCCACTCCTGCCACAGCCAATTAAGCAACATTTCATCCAGGAGAAAGCAAGAAGCCAATGAAAGGCAGCACTAATGCAGAGCCTCAGCTGCTCCTGCTGGTAACCACAGCCCAGCCCCGGGCCTGTTCCAGCTCCACCTTTGTCCCCTGACACAGCAGGTGAGGCTGGACACCCACACTGGGCCACTCTGCCTCGGACACCAGTCCCAGACTGGTTTTTCCCCAACTGGTGTGAGGTGCTCACCCAACCCCCTTTGTGTATTGTTTCCATTTCCCACTTTGTCTTTCCCAGTGATTCAAAGAATTAACAATAGCAACTGTAGATCCACTTGAGAGTGGGTGGAATAATGAGCTCCCTTCAAAGATATTAACACACATATGACAGCAGGAACTGATGGAGCCTGAAAGAGCTGTCTGTCATCAATGAACTGCACTGCCTCAGGCACCAACAGGCTTCTGAGCATCCCTGCAAATCCCCTGATCCTGTTCCATCCCAAAGCTCCAGCAGTGGCTGAGGCCCACAAGCCCCAGCACTGGACAGGCCTTCAGCCTGTTCAAAGATTCCTCAAAGCTCCCCAAGACATCATTTCATCCAAAACACGTCAGAGAAGAAGCTGGAGGAGTGCAGTGGAGCACAGCAGCCCTTTACTGAGGGGAAAAGGGGTTTCAATACAAGTCCCCTGTCCTCAGGTCACCTGCTGCCAGGCTGAGCACTGACACACGCTGACATTGCTGGGTTTTTACAGCCAGAAGCACTGATTGCTCCTTTCAAACTGCTTCTTAAGTGTAAACCAGCAGTGAGATACCTATCACCAAACATCACACATAAGAAAATACGAATTCTTTTTGCCTGGAAGTCTTGATTCCCAGAAACAAGAAGGGCTGGGCCTGGCACACACAGCAGAGAAGAAGGAGGTGATTTTCTCAAGTTAAGATACAATTGTGCAGATATTTCATGCAGGGCTTTTTAGATCCATTCTCCCTCCTTAAGGAAGTCAAAGACAGCTGAAGCAGAGGGCTGTGGTGTGGACAGGATCTGTTCTTTCAGTTTTATAAAGGAACCTCTCACCACAGCATCTGGCAGGAGCTTCCTTCTTGGGAACAACAAATTCTTAACTGTGAATGCAAAACACTGTGCAGGAGCTAAGGAGCATCACAGGATTATCCCAGCCCTTTTTTCACATTTAGGAGAACAGGCACCACTTATCAGTTTGGGTTATCTTGGAAAAAATCCAGCCTGTGGTACAAACCATTCCCCTTCTGAGGGTGCAGAGCCATAAAAAAAAAAAAAAAAAGGCACAAAGTGTTCCAAGTTACTCTGTGGGGTACAAACCCACCCAAGAGCAGGTGAAAGACTCCCAAACTGATGACCAAACCGATTCATTTTCCAAAAGAAAGGGAGAGAATGAGGTGCTAGAAGTGAAAGTTGGGAGAACACAGTGGGATCCAGTGGTTCTGCAGGTTTGGCTTTCCCTCAGACCTTGGACTGGACACAGCACAGGGCCTGAAGCCCAGCCCAGGGCTGGGAAAGCAAACACCACGTGTCAGAGCCAGAGCTGCTGCTGCTCTGCCACCTCAGTCCTGCCACAGGCACAGGGAGGGGGCAGCCCCAGCATTCCCTGGAAAACACCCAGAGCAGTGACTGTGGAAGCAGCTCCTCATGTCCTGAGGGAAGGGCAGCCCTTCAGGTCCAGGGTTTTGAGCTCCAAATCACTTGGGACACGGAGCTGGAAGGACAATGGGAATTGCCAGGAGGCCCAGGGGGCTGAGCAGGGCATGGAATTCACCCATAAAGAGCTGCAGCATCCCGGGGTGAGGGGGGATTTGGGGTCCCCAAACCACAGGAGGAAAAGAACCCTCCAAGGACCAGCAGAGAGGGGCTGTCAGGGCTGACCCAGAAAGCCGGGGGGAACTAGGGGGAAGGGCTGGGCACATCCTGCCCTGCAGACACAGCCCCCCAGGGCAGGGAGGGGACCTCAGAGGAACAGACCCTGCTGCCTCAGGAATGCCCAGAAAGATGAGGGGAGAAGGGATGGCAGATTTTTCCATGTGATGAAAGTCCAAAAGACAAAACCCAACACATAGAGCACAACTAAATCAAAAGACAAAGCAAAAACGATGCTTTCATTTCTTTCCATGTTGTTCTTATTTAACAACCAATGTCCTTAACAGACTCAACTCTTGACAGAGCAACTCCTGTGAGCTGAGAGCAGCAGCCAGTGTCCTCCCCACCAAAGCTCTGCTCTCTGTTTCAAACCCATTTGCTTTTCTGAGTGTCTTAAGCTTAAACACTTGAGACACACGAATGCTGAACAACTCCAGCCAGTACTGAGGCAACGTTTAGAAGGTACAAGAACAATGGAAGCACTGTAGGAAAAGGAGGAAGAATTTTTTGTAGCTACTTCCTCCTCTAAAACAACACTCTGATTTTGTAACATCACCTGAAAATGAGCAAATGTCCCCAAGCACTGCCTGGGAAACACTGAGCCCAGGCCCCAGAGCTCAGCAGCAGCTCTGCAGCTGAGCCAGGAGGCACAGCCCTGGTGCTGTTTGGGGCCACTTTAGGAATTAAGCAAAATCTCTGCAGGATTCCCAAACTGTGCTGCACAACACACACATCTCACCAGGGCACTGCCAGCTGAGCACACCCTCAGCTCTGGGGGATCACTGCTGTGCCCATGGGGATCCAAGAGGAATTATCCCTCCAGGAATCTATTCTGAAGTCTCCAAATTGGAGTCCAACTACTGGAATTGCCACCACAGGAAGGGACAACAATTTGCTGGGACTTCCCTGAGTCCCAGAGCACTACACACCTGAGAAGTGGCTTCTACAAAGACACAGAGCCCCACAGAAGTGCCCAAGGAGTCTTTTCCCCCACTCCAGCAGCCCCCAAAGCCAGTTCACTTTAACCCCTTCTTGTCCCAAGCTGGGGACAAGCCCAGGGGGGCTCCTGATGCCCAGGAACTGCTCACTCTGCTTGGGCCAGCTCTGCTCTTTGGGAAGCTGTTTGTGACAAAATTGTTTTAGGGAGAAGAACTGCACAGTCAATTCTTGTCAAAGAACTGGTGCCACGAGGGCCTGGACCTTCCTCAAGGGGATCCTCAGAGCTTTGGCAGCTGATGGAACGTTTTCTGCACAAAAACATAAAGCAGGTTTCCTAAAAGCAGCACAACACACAAAGTTCTGGGGGAGCAGCTTTGGGGAGAACACTCAGAACAGATTCCACCCTGTTCCAAACATGCTGTTTGCACTGCTCACTGCACTGTGGCCTCTGCCACCAAACTAACTTCCACAAATTTAACCTGGACTAAAATAAACGGGATTCCATAACCCTGTTCCAAGCCAGCACACCCTGTGATTCCTTGAAAAACACAAGTTTCCCTGATACCCTCACTCACAAACATTTTGTCCTGTGCACAATGGCTATAAACCCAATTTAAACAGTGACTTTGGGAGCTCTGCTTTTCAGTCCACATCTGTTTTCCAAGTATTTAATTTGGTGACACGTTTACAACTTTTCCAGATGCTTTTGAGAGCTGATGCCATTGGATATTGTACTTGCAGGAAGAGACATTTCAGCCTGTTTTTTTGGGGCTGTCACTGCCCAGAGCAGCTCCCCAACACCCCAGCAAAGCCCAGCTGGCAGCACAGACTTATAAAAGCCTCTCAGGCTGTGACTTAATGAAGATGAACATCAATGACATCCCGAGGGCCCGTTCCCATGTGACACCTCACACAACACGCTCCTCATGACTAATTATTTCACCTTTAATAATTTCCTGCTCACGTGCCTCTCAGAGGAAAGTGAATGACGGGCCAGGCCAGCCCATTGATTGCTGAGAAGGAAAACACACTGTGGGCAGGAGATGAACAAGCTGAGGGCTGAACTGGGACTGAACTCAGCCCTCCTGGGTATCACCTTCGTGATGAAGAACAGACAGCGGGATAGGAAGGAATTCCTCTGTATTACCACTCTATATTCCCCATAAATATGTGCATACCTATGTGTATATCAGGGATCTCACCACCACAACACACTGAATGGCAGAGCAAGCACCAAGCTTAGGGAGGACACAGAACTCAACCATGAAGAGGATGAGAGGAAGAGATAAGGACCCTCCCTTACCTCCCTCCGTGCTCTCCCCCAG
>VXBA01004430.1:244679-255787 GCA_013399895.1 Serilophus lunatus | reverse complement strand
CACGCCCCCTCGGGGCCACGCCCCCAGCCGGCAGACCACGCCCCCAGCCAGCCATGCCAGCCGCGTCGTTCTCCGGCCACGCCCCTGGCCACGCCCCAGAATAAGTCAAGCGTGCCGCCCTTAAGCCACGCCCCCGGGTGGACGGCCACGCCCCTAACCACGCCCCATTGAGGGTGTTCCCTGCCCTCAAGACACGCCCCCTCTCTTGGCCACGCCCCCAGCTCCGCTCTCCAGCCGCGTCCCCGAGCCCCCGTGGCCGCGCCCCGTCAATGTGGCCACGCCCCCTCAGGGAGGCCCGCTCCACATAGGCCCCGCCTCCGGAACACGCGGCCACGCCCCTGCCGACGCGGCCACACCCCCTGAGTACGCCCCGCCCATAGACGCAGCCTTGAACACGCCCACGCCTACAAAGCCACGCCCACTACAGACAGGCCACGCCCACCCTGGTGTAGCAATGCTGGAACCGCGGGCTCGGAGCTGTAAACGAAGGAGGAAGGAAAACCCCGACCCGAGATGGCTTGGCGAGAACATCGGGTGTTCGATGAGCCGCAGGACCGGCTGTGAGAGGAGGATTCTGCCCCTTCCTCAGCCCTGGAGCGCTGGGTCCAGTTCTGGGCTTCTCAGGACAGAAAGAACATGAAGCTCCTGGAGAGGGTCCATTGCAGGGTGACTCTGTGCCCCGGAAAGGCTGAGGGAGCTGAGGCTGTTCAGCCTCCAGAGGAGACACAGAGAGGGGCCCCAGCCCTGGGTGTCCGGGTGTGCAGGGAGGGGCAGAGGATGGAGCAGCTCTGCTCCATGGAACCAACAATGGCACAAGAGGAACGGGCAGGAACTGATGCCCAGGGAGCTCCTCCTGGACATGAGGAAGAACTTCCCCTGTGCAGTGACCCAGCACTGAGCAGATTGAACAGAGGGGGTGGAGTGTCCCCCACTGGGGATGTTCCAGACCCATCTGGGCTCAGCCCTGAGCCCTGTGCTCNGGGCTCGGCGGGAACACGCGTGGGATGAGGGTCCTTCCGTGCGGGTGGGCATCCCTCCGTGGGGTTGCGGCTCCTCTGTGCCGCTGTGGGTCCCTTTCATGGGGCTGCGGGTCCTTTTTGAGGCCGCGGGCCCATCCGTGGGGATGGGGATCCATCCGTGGGGCTGCGGGTCCTGTCTGGGGTCGAGGATCCCTCTGTGGTTATGGAGATCACTCCATGGGAATGAGGAGCCCTCAGTGGGATCAGGGGTCACTCCACGGGTCTGTGGGTCCTCTGTGGGGTTGGAGACCCCTCCGTGGGGTTGAGGATCCCTCTGTAGGGACAGGGATGCCTCCACGGGGCTGATGTTCCTCTGTGGGCATGGGGATCCCTCCATGAGGCTGAGGGTCTGTCTGTGGGACTGGGAGTTCCTCCATGGAGACGGGGGTCCCTCCACAGGAATGGGATCCCTCCTTGGGGCTGTGGGTCCTCTGTGGTGCTGGGTGTCCCTCTGTGGGGCCGAGGGTCTATCCATGGGGCTGGGAGAGCTCCACCTCTCCCTCAAGTTTTCACTCTGTCTTTAGTGGAGATGCAATTCCTCAGGCTGTCACACCCCGGCCCCTAAATACTGTCACCTACTGCTCCTGGGGACCAGTGTCACCGTGGGAGAGCTGTGACAGAGCCCTGTGGGTGTCACCACACGGGTGGCCATGGGGTGGGCAGTGGTTCAGCTTTCCTGCAGTCACAGCTTGTCCTCTCCCCACGTGCCAAACACCCCTGTACCCACCTCGAGTGACGTGTCCCACTGTGGGTGGGTGATGCCAGGAACAGGAGAGGGAAAAGAAAATGTAGAGGAGCTGCTTTCCTGCCCCACCTTCATCTCCAGAGCAGGATTCCAACATCTGGGAAAGGAGGGGAATACGCAGAATGGAGGTTGTGGACAAAAAGGAGACATGACCTCGCCAAGATCCACCTGGGATTCACTACCTGGGAATGAAAAGGATTTCTCTTGCTTCCAGTGTTTTCCCTTTTGTTCTCTGCCCTCAGCCTGGGCCTTGCAGCCTGTTTGTGTTGGCCCCGGGCAGAGAGCAGAGCCCGGGGGGTTGTTTTGGTTTTATTCAGAAATAGCTGCACACAGCAGCCCCCAGGCAGGAGGCTTCTCTTTTTAAGGGAAAAAGCCAAAGGGAAGATTTATTTTCATGTGAGTCCTCATGGGATGGAAAACATGATGAGGGGGTGGGCTGGGAAAGGGCAGCTGTGCCCACCTGTGCCCACCTGTGCCACTGTCCCCTGCACTGTCCCCCCACCTCTGGCAGTGCTGCTCTCAGGGACTCCCAAAAACCTTGTGAAAACCCCTGGGAATAACCCAGACCATTGGAGGCCAGGCCCAGATGCTGTCAGACTGTCACACCCCCAGGACAGGGCTGGGTGGGAAAGCCCAGGATGGGAGATGCAGCCCCCCAAGGTGTGGGGGATGTCTACAGATAAATTTGGACCCAAGACTTGATCCCTTCAGCCTGAGTTTCTAAGGATCTCCTCCTTGGGTGGCCTGACTCCATTCAGCCTTAAAAATTTAATCTGGGGCAGGAATTACTTTTTCTTCCTGTAAATGCTGAAGGGTAGAGGGATGGGTTCCTTTACATCACCTTTGATTAGAAGCAGGGCTCTAACCCTCATCATTGCTGTTGTTGATACCTAAAGCTTAAAATCCCCAGCTTTTGTCTTTTCTGGCTTTTGCAGCCCAGATATTTTTTTTTAATAAATTACGCCACCTCCTGTTTTTCCCGCTGTATTTTCACAGGCAGCATTTCCAGGGAAGGAACTTTCCCACTCCAACTGCATCTCCTGGGACTGGCAGCAAACACCCCTAAGGAATGCTGTGCCATGGGAGAGCTCTGAGATGAGCTACAGAGTCCCAGTGTGGGTAGGAAAACACAAACCCAACCATCACATTCCTGATAGAGCTGGGCCTGAGCTGCTTGTTTAGGCCTGATCCTGCTTTTCCCCCAAGGCAGCACTTACAAGAGCTTCCTCCCTGGTCTGAAAGCTCCATGTGTTTCACATGCTGATGAGGCTTAATGAGGTTTTACTTGGTCACATTAATTGCGATTTTTGTGTAAAGTGATTTGGGGGGAAGAAAGTGAAGTTGGGGCTGTTCAGCCTCCAAGGATCCAGCTGAGATGCCCATGAGGAGGTGACCATGGCAAGGTGTTTGTTTGTGGGGTGCCCTGTGCCCACGTGCCCATATTGGGGTGCCTCATGTTGCAGACCCCATTCTCAAGTGCCCAAGAGAGGATGCCCGTGATGAGGTGACTATTTTGGGGTGCCCATATTGGCGTGCCTGTGTCCAGGTGCCCAGATTTTGTGTGCCCATCATGGGATGCCTGTTTTGGGGTGACTTCAGGACAGTGATGCTGGATTGGCCAGTGTCACCTTTCCCAGAGTCACTTATCTCCACTGTCCCACCTGTACAGGGCACCTGGGCACGGGCACCCCAATAAGGGCTCCCTGGCATGGGCATCCTGGCAAAGATACTCCATCACAGGCACCCCAAAACAGACACCCCAAAATGGGCATCCTGTCACAGGCACCTGAGTATGGAGACTGCAGCAGGGGGCACCCCAATATGGGCACCCCAGTATTGTCACCTGGGCATAGGGCACCCTGGCATAATCACCCCATCCCAGATGTCCCACCAAGGACACCCCAATGTGGGCCCCCAGCAAAGTCACCTGAACACAAACGATGTGTCACAGGCATCCTTGTCATGGGCACCCCAACACGGGCACCCATCACCCCACTCGTGCCTGGGCCAGCAGGGACGTGCCAGGGGGCAGCGGTACCCCGAGTTCCAGAGTGAGAACCCTGGGTGCCCTTGGCCGGTTACCGGGCAAACCCTGCCCGTGTCTGCCCCTCGTTTGGTGCCGGGTGCCGGCAGTGGGGTGCCCTATTTGGGGTGCCCTGTTTAGGATGTCCCATGGCCCTGTGCCCTGCCCGGGGGTGCCGCAGTCGGGGTGCCCGTGTCACCCCGGCACAGCCCCCGCTCCGCCCGGCCCCGCTCGGTCCCCACGAGGTGGCGCCGGCGGCCCGGGAGAGCCGGGGGGACACGGCGGGACCTGCCGGGGCGGGGGACACGCGTGGGGACCCGGGGCGGGGGGCAGGGAGTGACCCGCCTTTGGGTGGGGGCGATGGGTGCCTTGTGTTTAGGGGTCGGGTGCCCTGTGTTTGGGGCATGGGTGAAATGTGGCTGCATGGGGGCGATGGGAGCGCCAGGTTTGGGTGATGGGTGCCCTGTCTTTGGGTAATGGATAAACTGTGGCTGGATGGGAGTAATGGGTACCTCATACTTGGTGATGAGGTGATGGGTCTGCAGTGTCTGGTTGGTGATGGGTACCCCCAATTAGGGTGGGGGGTGATGGACACTCCTGTTTGGGCAATGGAGGTCCCGTGTTTGGCCCCACATTTGGGTGATGGATGAACTGTGGCTGGGTGGGGGTGATGGGCACCCCATGTTTGAGTGATGGGTGATGGGTGCCCTGTGCTTGGGCGATGGGTGATGGTCAGTGGTGTCTGGCTGGGGGGTGATGGGTGCCCCACTTTTGGGTGATGGGTGACCCAAATGTGGTCCCACCCCCCATTCGGGCGTGGGGGCAGCTGGTGTCCCCGTGGGCCTGGCACAGAGCAGGGCACGGGGCCAGCAGAGCTGTGGGGACAAGGGACCCATTCAGGAGCTCCCTGTGCCGCGGCTGCTCTCGGGTGCCCCGGTCCCTGCGGTGGGTGAGCCGGGTCTGGCACCACTGCACGTGCAGCTGGCAGGGTCCCCTCGGCCCCACACACCCGGAGCCTTTGTCCCCTCACTGTCCCACTGAAACAAGGGCACGGGGTTGGATACAGCGGGTTGTCCTGGAACAGGGGTAGAGTCTGAGGATTAAACACACCCCCTCGTGCTCAAAAATGCCACCGCTAATACCATGCTTGGAGTGGGTTCTAAACGATGCCCTGTTGCAGTGGGCTGGCCCAGCAAGCTGGAGGCTGGGAAGAGCCCGGAGACTGTGGAAAGCTGGGCACTGCTCTTCCTCTGCCTGTGAAATGGAGATGGGGTGTCCGCAGCCCCGGCTGACCCCAAACACAGAGAGGGGAAGAGAGACACGGGAGGCAGCAGAGGGGACCCTCCAGCCCACCCACGGACCTGGTTTGGCCTCTTCGTCCCCTCTGCCAGGGGCTGGGGAAGGGCAGAGGGTCCCTGCACAGCCCCGGGGGCTCTCTGGCACTGGGGGGTTTGATGACACGGCTGCAACGCTGGGTGCTTCAAGCTCTAGCAGACCCTAAAAGGACCATATTGGGGTTGTTTTACCCTGGCGAAGCAGAGCTGATGGGAACATCCAAGGGCTGGGTGTGGGGGAGGCACTGCATTCCAGTGAAAACATTCCCATTAACTTCCATGGGGTTCAGGGCTGGCCCAGGGGGCTGAGCTGGTGATTCCACTGCCATCGGCTGTGCCTGGCACAGCAGGTCCTGCTGAATTTGTCCATCTTGTTCTCTGCTGAATTTGGGGCTCTGGCTCCTCATGTACAGCACTCCCATCCCTGGGCAAGGGCGGCTCCAGCAGCAGCAGCCACGTCTCACCAGGGACAAAAGCCTCCAAATTAAGCTCAAACAGTTCTAGGCCCAGACTGGGGACACTGACAATCACAATGGGATTTATCCTGCCCTGGATCTCCCCTGGCATCAGCTTGGCCGTGGCACCTCTCACCCATCCCTGGTCCTCGGCACCAACACCACTCCTTCATCCCAGAGGGAACTGTTGCATCAATTTGTCGTTGTGGCAACTGCAGCCGCAGCATTCCCGGGGAGATTTGGCCCAGGGAGTCCCTGGGACAGATGGGAAGGACAGATGCTGCTCCATCATGTGGAAGGGAACTTCCTGGCATGATGCAGGATTGACCCCAGGAAATTAAAATGGGGCTTGGAAAATTGCTCGTGTGGTGTTTTGCACGAGGGGAGGGAAGCTGTGTATGGCCAGGTTGGTGTTTGTGTGTCGAACCTCCTGCCTTGTTCCACAGAAATATCGAGGCTGATGGGGAAGGAGATGTGGAATTTTTGAGCTGGGATTAAACAGCTGAACCCCAGGAAATCAGCTGTGCTTGGGAGCCCTGTGCAGAGCCCAGGGTTTATTGGCCCCACCATGAAGCACTGCCCAGGGCTTGGCTGCACTCCAGGCTCAGGGGGGGGGGATACAGGGAAAAACCACAAAGGGCACTGGTAACCCCATCCTGGAGACCACAAATTAGGAATAAACAGAAAGGTGTGGGCACCCAGGATGAGGGGAGGCATTTGCAGAGCTGGGGATTGGAGCAGGGAGCTGACCCCATTCCCGGGGCTATGGACCACCAGCATCCTGCCCTGCCATCACAGGGGCTCCGGTTGAGGTATTTAATCTGATGGGAACAGACTTGCTTGCATTAACCTGCCTCGTGATTCCAACTTGTTATTGTCAACCAAATTGGGTCAACACCCAAGAAGAGACATTGCTGAAAGGCAGGTTTTCCTGAGGAGCCGATGTGCTCCTTGAGCCCCTCCCCCCACCCCATGGCCAAGCACTTGCCTTGCCCGAGGGTTGGGGGATCTGGGACTGTGGCAGGAGCTGATCCAGACCCCCAGGGGAATAACAGCGGTGTGGGGTAAGCTCCAGAGGTGCCTTTGCACATGCCTTGTGCACAGTGTGCTCAGAGCATTGTTCGTACAAAGCTTCCTTGGTGCATTAATGCCCTCCCTGTGTCCCCCCCTGTGCCAGCAGCAGGCAGGACCCCATTCCAGAGTTTCCCTGATTGGGGCTCTGTGGGAACAGAGGTGGGATGTGGGAATGGTGGGGCAGCAGGGGCTGAGCGACCTCATAGTCCAGATTGGCCACATATTCCCCATAGGAGACTCACAGGGCTGGGCACCAGTGGTACATTTTATTGGACACCTGCCAGGGAAAAATCCCTTCTCCAGCTCCCCAGGACTGGAATCACATGCAGGGAGCTGTGCAGCACTTCCCATTCCTCCTCGTCCGACCTGGTTTGTCTGAAGGTGGCAAAAAAAATTCAGCTCTGAATTTCTCCAGGATTCAGGAAGCTGTATCCAGGGGGATGCAGCAGGGCCAGCAAACCCAGGGAGCAGCTGGGCACCTCTCACCCCACAAACCTCCACACCAGAAAAATCCAACAGCTGATGATTTGGAAATGGATTTTTGACACTCTGGAAGAGATGATGCTGCAGGTCACTGGTGTCCCTGGAAAATCATCAGCCTCTGGAATCCTGATAGCACCAGAGCAGAGCAGGGGTGAGCAGGTAAAGAATCCTGGAATGGCAAGGAGGAATTTCTTCCCAATATCCCATCTAAATGATACAACTCTGCCCTCTGGCAGTTTAAAACCATTTCCCCATGTCCTGTCACTGCATGCAAAAAAGTCAAAAGTCTCCCTCTAGATTTCTTGCAGACCCCCAGCAGACCCAAAACGCCCCCAAAAATTCAGAGCCATCCAAGCTCACTGAAACAGCAGAAAACACACCATTGTCCTTCCTCACTTCCCTCTCTTCTTCCTGAGGGAAAACTCAGAGAAATCAGTGAAAAAACGTTCTCCTGGTTAGGGCAGGTGCTTCAAAAATGACCCATTCCCCACTACCTGCCAGGAGACATCAGTGCTGCCTCTGAACTCCTGCATGGCAGCCAGATGGCTGGGACTGGGCTGGATCCATCTGGGAAACCCTGGAAGCTTCCATTACTCTTTATTAGCAGCCCAGGAGCCTTCTTGGGCCACACAAGGACTTGGACGACAAACTGATTAAAGACCAACCTAACGAACTCAAAGAGAATTCTTTAAATGGAGCCTGCTGTGCCTTGGAGAACTCCTGCCATGTCTATTTATTTAAATTTAATGGAATTTTTGTAGTAAGCTAATTAAAAACGAATTGATTATTTAAGAGGCAGTCAGAGCAGTTTAAGCACTGCTGACTTGATGATTTTAGTGTTTTCTTTAGAAAAGCATTCCTAGTTATGGAGCTTTCTGCACATACAGATGTTTAAGAGGGGAAAAAAGGGAGATGGAGTGGAAAAGTTTGGACCCGGCCTTGGAGGCATTTCTGGATGAGGGAGTGGCTGTGGGGCAGGAGCAGGGACATGGTTGTGGGGACAGGAACAGGGACATGGCCTTGGGGACAGGAACAGGGACACGTCCAGCCTGTGGCCCCATTACAGGGCTGAGCAACTGCCCCAAATAAACAGCTCCTTGTCTCCACAGAAGGCAGAGCCCTCTCAGGAAATACAGGTGCTAAATAATGTCCAAAACCCTTCTCCAGGGAATATCCTGCTCTGGATGCATTTCAGACCCAGTGCATCCCCCCCCCTCTCCCGTGCCAACAGGAGCTGGAGCACAGCACCCACAGACTACGACTCCAACTCCAATCATGTGCCAGTTTTCAGCCCAAATACTGAGTGTCTCCATGTGATGCTGCGGTGCAGGGAGCCAGATCCCAAAGGATTTGCAGAGGCCTACTGAATACAAGTGGCTTTGCCTGGTCCTGCAGCTGCATCCCAGCACAGGAGGGGGCGGATGCAGTCCCATCAATGCAAGGGCACCACGGGCTGATACCAAAGCTCGGCTTTGTGGCCCCCAACCTCCCCAGTATGTTCCTGGCTGACCCACACCCTTTCCATCAGGATAAAAGAATGATGGGATTAATAAAGTGGGAACAACAGTCAGATGGTGAAACCATCCTGCCCCAAGCCCTGTTCGCCTGTCTTTGGCAGAGAAAGTGAGGCACAAAGGAGGGGTTCCCAGCCCCACACCTGCACCACAGCTCCCAGCACAACCTGCACTGCCAGTTTGATCGGGAAAGGCTGGTTTTGCTTCCAGACGCTGTCTGTCTTCACAGCACCCAGTGCAGGTCAAAACCTGGGCTCACCAATGCCCAACTGGGCTGTGGGCACACCCTGGGGTGCTCCTGCCCCACAGGGATGCTCATGCCTGGCAGACATGGGCTCACTGCTGCTGTTCCAGCCCTCAAATGGAACCTGGCACCCGGCGTGGTGTCCCTGGGCCCCATTTGGCAATGGGGTGACCAGAAGCAGGTGATGAAGGTGTGGGTGCTGTGGTGGCGCTGGGTGCTCTTTACTCGGGGTCCAGGGCAGGGTGGCATGGCTCCAGATGTCCCCACACTCCAGGGCAGGGTGGCATGGCTCCAGATGTCCCCACACCCCAGGACAGGGTGGCAGTGCTCCCAGATGTCCCTACATCCCAGGGCAGGGTGGCAGGGCTCCCAGATGTCCCCACACTCCAGGGCAGGGTGGCAGTGCTCCCAGATGTCCCTACATCCCAGGGCAGGGTGGCATGGCTCCAGATGTCCCCACACTCCAGGGCAGGGTGGCAGGGCTCCCAGATGTCCCCACACCCCAGGGCAGGGTACTCAGATGGCCCTGCACCCGCATGCCCCCAGGAAAGGAACATTACCACCCAAAAGGCTGTGAAGGAGGAAGCTCTGCCCTGATTTTATCGCTCAGCAGAGCACCTATAGACATGCAAAGGGTGTTGCTGGCACTTATAGAGATGCAAAATGCTGCCACTGAGCTCCGGCCATCACGGGACGCTATAGAGATGCAGGAGGGTGTCACAGCTGCCAGCCCCCACCCAGGACATTTCCTGGAGCCCCTGCTGGGATGCACTCAGTCCTACTACCAGTTTACTCCGAGCTGAGGGCTGTAGTAGCCGGCACAGCGGCTCCTGTTAAAGCTCCAGGGCAGCACTTACACTTTCCGTGCTTGGTGTCTGCATGGAGCCGCCCCCGTGTGCCCCTGTCCCCATGTGTGTCACCCGCACCCCACACACACCTGGCACCGTGGTGGCCGTGCCCTGCAAACCTCTCACGCCACTTGTGTGCAGACTTTTACACCGGAGCCACGTGGGCTCGGGCTGTTACAGGGACCTGTGAACATGCCATGGCCTCACACGGGTGTGCCAGTCGTGTGCCACCACGTGGATGTGCCAGCCTTGCGCCATCACGTGGATGTCCCAGCCTTGTGCCATCACATGAGTGTGCCAGCTCTGTGCCACCACACGGATGTGCCAGCCCTGTGCCCTCACATATGCCAACCCCGTGCCTCAACACAGCTGTGCCAGCCCTGTGCTATCACATGAGTGTGCCAGTCCCGTGCCACCACACAGGTGTCCCAGCCTTGTGCCATCCCATGGATGTGCCAGCCCTGTGCCCTGACAAATGAGTGCCAGCTCGTGCACTGTCACACTGTGTGTGGCACTGCAGCCTGTCCTGTTACCTGTGTGCCATGTGCCCCCCTCTCCCTGGTGGCACCACAGCCTGCCCCGTCCCCATGTGTCCTGTGCCACCCTTCCCATGTCATGCCAGAGTTCCAGCCCGACTGCAGCGCTCCAGCCCTGCACCCCCGAGTGCCACGTGCCAGCCCCGTGCTGGCACATGGAGGGTCCCACCCTCACCCTGTCACACGTGTGTGTGACATCGCAGCCTGTCCTGCTCCCATTCCCGTGTGCCACCCTTGCCCTTGTCACACTTGTGTGACACCCTCACCCTGTCACATGCATGTGACACCGTGTGCCATCCTGTTCCTGTGCCCATGGGCTACCCTTGCCTTGCCACATGTGTGACACCCCTGCCCTTGTTGCACACATGTCACACTGCAGCCCGTCCTCCTCCCGTGCCCTTGTGCCACCCTTGCCCTTGTCACTGACACGTGTGACACCACAGCCCATCCTGTTGTCACATCCCCATGGGCCACCCTTGCCTTGTTACATGTGTGTGATGCTCTTGCCCTTGTCACACGTGTGACACCCTCACCCTTTTCACACATGTAATATTCTCACCCTTGTCGCACATGTGCCACCATCACCCTTGTCACATTTGTGCCACCCTCTACTCTGTCACACATGTGTGCCACCTGTCACACGTGGGTGACATTCTTGCCATTGTCACACGTGTGTGATAGTCTCGCCCTTGTCACACATGTGCCACTCTCTCCCCTGCCACACGCGTGTCACCCTCACTCTGTCACACATGTGCCACCCTCTCCCTGTCACACGCGTGTCACCCTCTCCCCCCGCATCCCTCGCGCGCCGCCGGCGGAGGGGAGGGCGGGGG